>PVJD01008638.1:0-70531 GCA_004026545.1 Mormoops blainvillei
TAACAGAGGACAGATTATAAACTGATTATGTTCCGATTCTGCGTGTAAGTCAGTTGCTTAGAACTCAAAATGTATTTTTTCAGAGAATCATTACAATATTATCAGATCTGATGATGCTGAAGTAACACTATTATATTTTCTGAGGTTTAGGTCTCCATTAAAGTTTTAAGGTTCGCATTAAAGAGGCTTCTATTAGTTGACCTAGGGAACACATTGGCTGTAATAATTTTTTTTTTCTCTAGGTAAGTGCCAAATTTAAACCAGAGATACCAGGAACATATGCTCTCCCTTCCCTGGGTAGCATTAGTACTGGAGGCCAGGGCCAGGAGTTTGAGCATTTATGGTTGATAAATCTTTACACATGCAATGGAAAAATGACCTTTGGGGAGTTCAACGTCCAGGTGTTCTGTTTGGGGAAACAGAGTGCCTTCTCCCCACGGGCAATTGGAACTTTATGCCTTGACTTCTATGGAGTTGGCATCCTCATAAATGGTTCCCAATAGTCCCCAAGTCTTGGTGTCATGCCACTGTGGGACATCGCTCCTGAGTGATGCCTAGATTCAATAAATGCCTTAATAACTAGACTGTAGTGGAGGTAATGGAATGTCTCTTCAAACATTAGGTAAGAAGGAGATTGTGGCTTCTCACTTGGGTGTTCTCTTCCTTGCCCTTCTGAAGGAAGCCCGTTGCCGTATTATAGGATGACAAAAATAAAGCAGCAATCTATTCTCTTCATTTTTTTGTGTGTGTACTTAGAAGCAAATCTACAACTGTGGCCTGACTTATATTAAAAAGAAAGCAAAACTTTCTTTGTAGGAAAATTACTTATAAAACTTTAGAAGACATTTTCCACTGTGGAAAACCAAGAAATAAAAAGTAAAAAACCCCCCGAAAAACCAAAATATCAACTATTCACAATATCACCTTCCAAAGATAACTGTTTTTTTAACACTTTTATATATTTCTTTCTCATCTCTTTCTTTTTGTTAAATTGTTGAGAAGTAATACCATAAATAATATACTTTTAAAGACTGAACTTTCCATGGAAAGCATTTTCCATATTATGTTAAACTCTTAGGACATGAGATGTATTCTATTCCATCATTTGAATATATCATAATTTACTTATCCCCCTATTTATGAAACTTAGACTGTTCCACAAGCTTTACTATTGTAAACTTATTTGTTTATAAATCTTTGTGCTGAGCCACAGAGTATGACTGTTTTGAAAACTTTGAATACAAATTTCCAAGTTTCTAGAATAATTAAAACATAACACAAATTTACATTCCTACAGGTAATATATAAACTTGCCTGTTTCCTTTACACTGAAAATTAACATAAAAACAAACCCTCTGCTAATTTGATGGTCAGAAAACCCTCACTGTTTTCAGAGATCATTTTTAATAGGTTAGAGGCCCATTTCAGTCCACTGAAGGTCTCTGTTAATGAGGTTTTATTGTAGCTACAAGTAGTAAGAGACAGAAACATCAAACTAAAAGCTAATAAAATTAATGACCACTAAATTGGTATCACTGTCAACAATTTTTGAATGCAGACCTTAATCATATATTGCTGCTAATAATGTTTCTATTCAAAGCCAACATCAGGGAGGGAAACTTTATGTTATTTTGCAAATCCAAAATTGTAACTCTTACCCAGAAACCCACTTCCTCCCATGCTCTCCCACCCACAGTCCAATGTATTTCTAAGTGTGGTGGGTGAGCCATCCACATGAGAATAGCACAAAAATGAAGTGTTCCTGGATTCTACTTATGATCTATTGGATTAATATCTCCAGGGTCTAGGATATACAATTTTTAAAAAATAATCAATTCTTATATGCATGTGAATAAGGTTATTTTTAGTTTTATTTCATCTTTGCCTTAAATTTTACTTTCTATGAATGAAGGCATTACTTTCTGTCTTGCATTTATGCAAAACTCATAGTTCTCCCCGGAAGTTAATAAGTCTCTGATGAATGTGATATAAACTGGCAATACAGAACTGCCTATGAAATACTCACATAATTGACCTGTGGAACTACAGTGAGAACACCACCACATTTGGCATCCTTTTGATTTAAATACAGTGTGCCAAATCAATTTCTCATTGAAAAGAATGTTAATTGTCATACACAGAGACCCATAGTGTCACTGTGTTGCCTGACAAAGAAAAGAGACCTCTTTTAAGACATTTTAAGGAAGGAGATTTAGGATAACCTAGGAAAAATTAATTTAATTCGAAACCCCCACAGAACTTGATATGTTTCTAAAATCTAGTGCAGAGGCTCAAAAAACATACTAGCTATGGAAAGAGATTGGAGTTTGAATTCTAGCTCCGCCCCTTGCCAGCTATGTAGGTGACTGAGCAACCAGTGAATGTCTGAGGCTCAGCTTTCCCTCTGTGAAATGGGAATATTAACAGCTGCTGTACAACTCCCCAAGCTGTGAAGATGAAGGAAGACAGCAGTTGACTGATTTTGAGTCTCAGTGGTTGCGATGACCAGTATCCCTGCCACGGAAATTGTGACTGGACCTGGCAGAAAGTCAAGCCGTATATGGCTCAATGTGTCCAGTATGAATGAACCCAGACCTTATGTCGTAAAATTTAAGCCATCTCTTTTCTGTCATATATCTTTCCAAATTCAGGTTATCAACCATCATTTTTAAATGGCTTTCAAATGGAATCATTAGGAGTTACTTCAGGGATATTTGTCATTTCTTTTGTGATGCATTCCATGATTGTTACTATTTTGGAGTTTTCTGAGAAAACAAGGTTGCTGCCATTGTGGTTTCTTTGTTGTAACTCTCCAGAGGAAGCCAAAGGACGGCAATTTTTACAACGCCAGGTCATGGAAGAAGGCGTTGGATGAGTAACCCGGCTTTCACAAGAAAGGGAAAGTAAACATTTTATGGCTCTCAGTGGTCATGCTTTGCTTTCTCTGAGCGCAGGAGGTTGTCAGCTGTCATGTTAAAAGCAGAGTAAATGGACAATGAAGCAACACTTTGCAGGGTTTCTACATGTTCGTTAGGGGTTGTTCACGGAAGGTCTTATAGCAGCTGTTACCCAAGCCACTTTCAAGTGTGCAGCAGGGGGCTGGGGTCCCGCAATCGCAGGAAAGGGCAATGCTGGAAAGAGAGAGAATAGAAGAGAAGGGGGTGGGGAGCGAGAAAGGGCAGACATTTTGGCCTATAATCAAGAACCTCCGTTTACAATGGCATTTTCCCCTGGACCTTAACCTGCCCTTGAAATGAAAAAAGTAATAAAGTGAAAATGTAGTGTCCTTGTCGGGATTGGGGGTGGAGGAGGGGGTGTCAGTCACAGTGGACCTTTGACAAGGATCTCATTTATATTTGAACCCATTCCCAGAGGGTGAGCTCGCCTTCTGCTGAGGACCATTGTCAGGCGAGGAATAATAGAGACAAAGAGTGAGTGCATTTGCCAAGCCAAGGAGTGAGCCCGGCAGGAGCCGTTATTCCCAGTCCTTTGTTCCTGTTGCCAGAAAGCTGGCATTGCCCATCGGTGTAAGGGCTGTTCTTGGTTATAGTAAAAACAACCCAGAGGTCCTTCTTTTTTTTCTTTTTCGTCAAGAGGAATTTATAACCTGTATTTCCCCACATGACAAATTCATATAATTTCACTGCCGTGAAAAAGATGACATAAAGGAAAACCTCTTACATCTTTTCCTGCAAAGCTCTGAGATCTTAGCCATAGGAGAGACTGCTGCTTGCTGAATTTAATCAATTATTCATGGGCTAAAGGCTTTAATCATTTTTTAGAAATTAAATTTATCTTCAAAGAGCAGATTATGACATCATGATCATTATACATTGTAAACTGGGATTTCCTAGAATTTGCATCAAGGCTCTAAGAGTAGAATCACATATATAATGGGATTCACTCATAGCATGTGGGCTTAAAAATGAAGAATATGATCCCTCTTTATTTGGACTGAAGCTCTTGTATGCCCTCAGGGGAGCTCTAAAAGATATCTCATAGGTGGAGAATGAGTCTCTTGGAGCCATTCAGGTTTGTGAAAGAAAGTGCCAGATCAGAGCTGTAGCTGTGCTAACGGTCAGATGCTCCTGTCCATGTTTCTGGGAGTTTTGGAGACTACTGAAGGTGACACAGCAAAAAATGATGGGTCCGAGGATCAGGGCTAATAAATGAAGGAGAAATGATAAAAAAAAAGATGGATTCTAAGGATGGTGACTTTAACCCATTTTAGGTTAAGTATGGCTCCTAGATTAGCATAGTTTAGATAAATCTAAACATCTAAGTTAACTTTGAGGTCATTTGTTCAGGAAACACACGTACCACATTTTGAGAATGTCTCTGTTATTTTTGAATTCTGACTTTGGATGACTCACATAATCACTGAGGAGCTAGTTTTCTTATTGTTAAAATGGGAATAAGCAAGCCTGGCCTAATCACAGAGACGCTACGGCGAGCGTTTGAAGCTATAAAGGGCCTACATAGCCATAACGGTGCTGGCCTGTGGTAGGGGCTCATGAACGGTAGATGGTATTTGTTATCTAAAAGTGCTTTGAACGTATAATTCCACCATAGTTATTACATATGCAATAAAATTTACACTCAAGAATTAGAGAATTGGTGGCCAATAGTAGTTAAGAGATCACACTGTGGTTCTGTATTGGGAAGCTGTTTAGTAGGTGTGTGACCTTGGGCAAGATATAGGACCTTCTTGTCATTTCCTTTATTCATCAGTTGAAAGGGATTAATAATATTATTAACTTACAGAGTCACTATGAGGATTCAATGAGCCGATACATATAGTACCCTTTTAACCATGCCCGGCATGGGGTAAAACCTAGGTTGATCTTTGATATTATTATTATCATCATTGCTCTTTTTCTATTCAGTGCAGCAGTCTCCAAAATTATATTCCTGAGGATCACAGTCTCTAGTGCAAGAAAGCTAGGGCCATGGCTCATTTTAAAAATCCACTCAAGAACTGCAGATTCTGGTACCATGCTTTTTAGGAAGTATCCTTGGAATCAACCCTAGAGAAGGGAAGTGAACGAAACAGGATTGATTACAAGGAGAACTGGGCTGCCTGAATGAAGGTGAAGGTCAGTCGGCCCCACAGGGAACATGGCATTGGGCATACGTGGCCATGCCTTTATTCAGTCATTGGCTGCAGCACCCTGGGAAGGGCATGCTCGAGCAAGGGTGTCGAGTTGTTCCCCGAGAGCATCTACCCACAGCCCTTTCAGCAGCTGGAACCACAAGTTTTTCCTTGAAGGGGAATCTGGGTAGCACCTATCTTTGTCATGGAAATACCCATTTGCCAGGACCGAGACAGTTATGTTTGTCCTATTTTGAAACATCTGTATTTCTGGGTAACCTGCAATTCTGTACAAGTGGTGCTTCTGCATTTATTGATCTATTCAATGGACTCTAAGCTGCTAGAGGGCAGGTATTGTGTTTTAGTTCATCTTCATCTTCCAAGTACCTAATATGATGCTCAGCGCTCAATAAATGTTACTGCATGAATAAGCAAGTGAATGGATACCTGGTGAAGGGCATAAACAGAGATTCAAAGGAAGGACTGGTACGGCACAGAGGAGAATGATATAGATTGTCTTACCTTATATGAGACCTACTGTACAACGTAGGAAATTGGGGTGTTGGGGAAGATAAATGCTCATTAGCCTTAATGACAGAGTATAAAGGCTTAAAATGGAGTCAACTGATGGATTTTAACACTGAGCCTGAAGTAGAATTTGAACTCAGTATTTAGAGGCTTACCATGTGCTAGCCACCTGATTAAGAACAAAGCAGTGCCTTAAAACAGTCAAAAATTTTGGGATAAAATACATTATTAACCATACCTTCATTCTTTAAGGAATAGGGGCATTGTGGAAAACGAACCCCAAAACTTACTGTGATGTGTTTAGATTTATTTTATAGGTTGCTTGCACAGCTTACTTATTAAGCATATGTTTATATTTAGTACAAAGAATATTTAAAATCTGAAAGTATTTTGAAGTATTTGCCTCTGACTCTGGCACTTGAATTAGGTTCACACACAGAAAGCGTAAGAGAACTAAATAGTGCTCAGAAATTTTTCTGTCAGTATCGTCTTTTGTTTAAAATCATCTGAAAAACTACAAATGTTCACATAAAAAGAATCTTTTGTTTTTCAGGTCTGATCTAAGAGAATCTTTTGCTACATGTCAAGGAATTATCCTTTCTAATTTTAAAAAAGAAGGAGTAATAGTTCTCTGGGTAGAAGTTTCAAATTTTGTGATGTTTAAACCATTCTCTTTTTGCCTCAAAGGTGATTCAACATTTTGAAACAGGTATTGTATTTTTGGGACTAGCTAAGCACGCTAAAACTTCACCGAAACATCAAATCTATCTCCTGTAAGGACTGAAAGTATATCAACTCTGCAGCCTAGAAACAATATGAACAATGTTGAAAATCTATAAGATCACAACAACTTCAAAAAGTCGTGCTGAAATAGTTTACAGAAAATAATTTTAAATAATATCTCAGATATTACAAAAATATACACACATTTCACTGTCTTCATCCCTCTGTGTTCGTATGACTCTACAGTGGCTCAGAGTTTAATCAAGACCCTTAAGCACATCAGAGAATTTTTATTTAAATTAGGCAGCTTCTTAGCAGGAGGTCATAGTGATTCACAGACACTAAAGGCACAATATTTTAGGATTCTAAACTGTCACTAGCATTACATAAATTTAATATTGTCTGAGAAATAGATTAGCACCTTCAGGTAGTCCCTGATTCTTCAATATTTATGTCCTCCATGAAATATCAGAAGTAATCACTCTGGCCGTAATGTTCTACACGGCTGTGTCTCAGCTCAGACCAGTGACCTTGAATCCCTCCTAAAGGGTGTGTCTTGCAGACTTTCCAGCTCAGTGCTTTCACACTTTTCTATCAAAGCAAGAGATGAAATTTTATCTTCAATGTTCTCTTTATTAAGAGCTCTCTGGCCATTATAACAATTTGCAATATAGACCTCCAAATGAAAAAGCCAGTTGCTCTTTTTACAGCATGTATAATTAAACAAACTCTAAATTAGTTAAGCTTTCCTCCTTCATTGATAGATTCTCTAGCTGGATAATCCGATTTGACATTCTTCCTCTGCCCTATTCGCTCTGGGGTAGGTTAATGTGATTACCTAGAAATTCCTCTAAATCCCAAATTTAATGACTACTTTTTATTATAATCAGGCTGGCAAAGAGTACTTTTTCAAAAGTGTAAACAGGCTTCTAGAAGAGTCTTTGGTGACTACAAGAAGTTATTCATGTACATCTGAGGAAAGCACTGTCAGTAGAGAGGAGTAAGACATGAGAAAAATTAAGCAGTTTCCAAATACTTGTGTCTAATTTCTATATTTGACACTACCTCACTTCCCAGGAATTTGTACTTTTTAAGAATTGTATTTTATGCTCCTTACAAACCAAGGACTCCGGCTGCAAACAAAAGAAACCTTTCTGTCTAACTTAAGCAGAGGAGGGATGTTGTTAGAAGCACCTCAGGTGGCTTGCAGAACTGCCCAGGTGCAGAACCAGGTGGAAAACGAGAGAGCACAGCCTTGACCAAGACCCTCCCTCCCCCGCCCCCGCCCCAGGACAAAAAGTCCTCCTAGATTGAGTTCTTATTTTGGAGGCATTGCTTTCAAAAGTAGAGACAGAGAAAAGGAAGCAAAGATGCACTGACATCCACTGCCCTTGCACTCAGCTCCAGGGTCAGCAGCAGTTCTCAGAGCCCAGTTAAGATTAGTATCAAGAAGAGTGCTGATGATGATAGCAACTACGGAAGGGGAAATACTCAGAATTTCTCGTTAAGTTAGTCAACACCATGAAGATAGTTTTAAGCTATTGAGGACTGATTATTTAATCAGTCAGTTGTCCTTTTCTTATTTATATTACCCTGGCTGTCATCAATCCAGCAATGTTGTGCTTAGAATTATCTTTGCCATAGGGAGTTGGCTTAGAACTAGAGGAAGAGTTAAATTTCACAATATGAGTAAATGGTTCTCCCTTTTATTGGGAGTGTAAGCAAAACCATTGGCCCCACGTTGAAAATGTTTTTTATTTTCTTATTTTCCTCTCATTTTTTGTAGAGTTCTCACCCAACAGACATTTGTGAAATGTCTCCTCTATGTATGCAGAGAAGTATCCTTCGTGTTTTTTCCTTTTCCATCTAGTGACCCTTGTTTTTGTATTATTCATTCACTTTTCCCCTTCCATAATTTTTTTTTACTTTGGCATTTTGGGTAGAATGGTAGAATATAACAAAAAATATAGATTATCAGTCACAAATGACCTATGGAAAAAGCATCAATTTATGATCTCTATAGATAGGCATTAAGACATTGAGTTTGGCACCATGGGGCTAAAAAGATGATAAAATATGATACTGGACCACAAATATGTGGATATTTAAAGGTAATTGAAGCAATCCTTTTTAATAAACTCCTGGCAAAGACAAGAATTGGAGAGTGAGGGGTCCCAAACCCACCTACATCATAATTCTGCACAAAGTTGGCTGGGCTGTACCACCAGTAATTATTTTGCGTATTACCTTTGGCACGTATGCCCTACATAACTGAGGCTGATGCAAGATTTTATATTCTTCCTATGAAAGTCAAATCTATAATAGGTTAGAGGGTTTTTCCATGTTTTGATGGTTGGCAAAAGTCTTTTTCACAAGGGTAACTTTCGTAAGTAAAATAATCAAGACACATGATTTGATAATTGATGCACAGGGAAGCACTTTAATGAATTATTGAAGCACTTGGCTCAGGTGTGTCTCTCGGGGACAGAATACAGATTTACTGCTTAGCAATTAGACCATCAATGTTTCTACCCAGTTGACCATAATTAAAATAATTTTATTCTTGGTTTGATACTGGGAATTAAAACTCACACCTCAGTTGCCTGGTAAAAGGTTTTCAAGGCTAATAGCATGAGACATGAGGGTTTTAAAATGCCAACCTGTGTTCTTCCTCTGAATATAGAATTCCTCAATCATTCATGTCTGATTAAAGTTGCATTTGTCTAATTGATAATGACTTTTCAATTAGGTAAAAGCATATTTTATTTAGAAATTACATTTATTTACATTGATTTTTCTCCTCTTCAGGATGTCTGGGCTTCTGTTTCCAATTTGATCTAATTGCCAAAACTCATAGGAAGCCTTTGCCAGGGTAACTGACAGTCATTCCCCAAACACAGGCTGATATAATCAGGCTTTGCAGAAAGGCATTGCATAAAATAGCACTATTATTTTTGAAAAATGCACAGTAAACTCCCCCAGTTCCCATAAGGATATCACAGTGACATTAAAGTGGGTGTGAATGGGGGCAAATGAAAGCCAACAGCCTGTGAATCAGGATCTTTTCTGGTTGGGGTGGTCACGAGAATTTCTCCAGGTAAGGAAAAATACATCACAAGTAACATTCATTTTGATGATTTGTCTTTTCTGTGTATGATTGCATAAATAAGGAAGGGCCTTCTGGAACGAAGTAGACAGATGGATGGGTTGGGGCGGCCTCCTACTGTCCACCTGGTAGGGACCAGAATAGCGATCTTCTCCAGTTCTTTCGGGGGCTCAAGGAAGGAGACAGAGCTGTTTCTGCCATTGGCCTTGCCAGGCAGGAGGTGTGACCCCATTACTCCTGAGGGAACAGTGGCTCCAGTTGCCAAAGCATTATCAGGTAGAAGGTGACTCTTCATTAGCCCAGCTGAGCATTGGGGAGTCAATGCCACAGATGCCCTTTTGGGATCCCTAGGTTTCTAGGGAACTAAGTGGCTGCTGTGGAAGTCTCATAGGCTCTATTTTAGAACAGCAGTCACATGCGCATGGCAATAAGTGATGATCAGTCTTGTCTATCTTATCTCTCTTTCCTTATCTCTGGAATCTGTCTTATTTTTCCCATTTCCAGAGCCACGGTCTTGATTCTCCTCATTCTGTACACAGCATTCATTTCTTTGCCAATCTAAGTGCATTTAGTTTCTTTCAATTCCAACTATTCTGGACTCCGTGCTCTGTTGCCAAAGTTATTTTCCTAAAAACACGAATGGGACGATACAGCCTGATGCTCAGTAATGTCCTATGGTTTTACTTAGACTATGAAATCCAGAATTTTAAGATTAGATTTGAACATATTATTCATCTGTGGGCTCCACTATATTTTTGGTTTTAACACTGACAATAACAATTCCCCAGGAAACCAATGATCCAATCAAACTAGGTCATTCATCTTTGCCTGACCCTAACTCCACATCTGCTCAGAATGTCGCCTACTGCTGGGAGGGCTTCATCTTTCTCCTCTACCTTTTCAAAATCTCCAGGTCCTTCAAGGCCCAAATCAAACAGTGACCATCACCAGATGGAGTTTCCTAGCACCAGGTTATATAAAGCAGTTGATCACATATTATTTTGTGAGTTATCAATGCTTCTCCCACTTGCTTGCTCTGCTATTAATTCCTTTACCGGGAGAAGAGCCTTTCAGTACATAATTAGAGACACAATGCAGCACAGACAGTTTGTTGACCAGTGATAACCAGGTAGGGTACAATCAGAAAACTGCTTTATGACTCTCCCATCACTGCTTTCAAATACTTCTTGTCAGGTTACCCTTCCTGCCCTTTGGTGGCCTCTTGAGCAGGTCCCAGGCCTTTAGCTACAGATGAATTCAGCCAAAGCAGTTTCTTCTATAGGTATTAAAAAAAATCCCATTCAATCAGAAAGGAAAACTTTAAATTTTTTGTTCAGTTCAAAGCCTCTTCCTCAAACAGGTCCCACTTGTGGTCCTGACACAAGCCACCAAGAAGGTAGAGAAAGATGTCCTTTCCTTCTCCTTGTTTTGCTTCCTCTCTACTTTCCTTCGGGCTCCTCCAGGCTTGGAGAAGGAGGAATCAGAGGAAAGGGGCCAAGGGCCATTCTGATTAACTGGTCCTATTTGTAGATCCCTCTTGGCTGCTGGATTTCTTTTGTCATAAGAGAAGCCCGAACACTGGCTCTCTCTCAATCAGGTTGTGAGCATGTGAGTGCGAGTGTGCGAGTGTGTGAGTGTGTGTGTAGTGGGAGTGACCGAGTAGGACAAGGATGCTCTTCTGACACCACTGATGTATTCTCTGGCCCTTGGTCCCTTGCCACTACTTCCCTAAACTCCTGCCCTAGCAATGCAACCCATCTCTTTATTTCCTCAGCTGGCAGTTCTCCCACATGGAGTTCTTCAAGGAAATAGCAGGTCTGGTTCTCTACCCACTTGGCCCACAAGGAACCTTCCTGTCTTGGTCCTGACAAATGGCAAAAGCAGTTGCCCGTTCGTATCTTGTCCTGAGCAGCTCAGCCTTCAGACCTCTCCACACAACTGCACCCACCAGGCTCTCTTCTCCAGCCTGGACACTCCTGGGTCATGTGATGCTCTTCGGGAAACTCTTCCTTGCCAATCCAGAGGTGGCCCCGAATCGGCAGATGCTTTTCTGTAACCCCGCTGGCTAAATGGACAGTAAACGGAGAATAAAGTGCCTCTCTTCTTGTAATCCTTCTTCTCAATGTCTTCCAAGAGGTTCTCTGGGGGCTTTTTCTCTTAAGTTGAGGTGGGGAGTGGAAACCGACTCCTCCCCTATCTCATAGGTGTTAAGTACTTCTCCAAAGAAAGAGAAAGTTTTTGCTATTTATTGATTTTTTAAAAAAGCCTCCCGTTTTGACGTTTAAACCCTAATTCCTCAATGTCAGGAAAAGTCCTTCGTAACATCCTGTCACTGCAGAATGGGATTAGCATTAGAGTCCTTCTCTGGGGAGAGAGCAAAGACCTAAATTCATACTAGTTGTCAGGGGCCGGTTTCTGACCAAATCCGTCCTTCTGACTAATCTCGATGGGGCTGGAGTTTGAGAGAATGAGGAGGCTGCAAAGGGCAGGGAGGAGGGGGACGAAAGCCAGATGGGAGAGGGCTGCCTAACACAATCCCCAGGCCACGGGGGCAGAGCTCACCCACTCTGGCTTCCCTGGTCTGTACTCTCTAGGACCACGCTGGGGGACGAGAAAAGATGCCTCTTCTGGTTTGTCTTCAGAGTAAGAGCTGTCGGGTATCCGCTGAGAGCAATACCTTCAGAATGATGAATGGTTATAATTTCTCCTTTAATTACAGTTTTCCCACAAACTGTCAACCTAAGGTTTCTAGAATATTGAGAACCAAAAATATTGGGCACCTTAGTTTTAAAATTTGACCTACTGAGGAAGTTGTCTAAGCTGGATGTTATATATCCAGTTTGGAGTCTAGTCTTGCGGCCAGGAATAACAGACACTAATTATTGTGTCCTAGAGGGTAATACTACACACACACACATGCATACACCCCCCGCCCCGTGGTCCTGTGGGGCTACCTATCATAACTTGTCTCACCCTGGCAGTGATGGTTGGGCCAGGAGCTGCTGCAGCCTGGGCTGGGACAAGTCTTTTGTGAGCTGGAGAGACCAATACTACTGTGGTCATGGTTCTTTCTCCTCTATCGGTCCTGGAAGATGAAGCCACCCAGAGGGAAGTAACAGAGACCAGAGACTTAAGTGAGTCCGCATCGTGTCCAAGGCTCAGATCCAGCTGCTGCAGGAGCGAGGCCCCTGTACTTTCTGCCACTGGGTTAGGTGAGCCCACACGGCCCCCTTTTGACCGAGGCTATCCTGAGTTGGTTCTGGTCACTTGAAATGCAAAGGTCCCGAACTAAGCATACAGGATGCTGAGTTGGTTAGAAGATGACTTTGGCTACAACCCATTTTCCTGTTTTTCTGGTTTCGAGCAACATATTTCGCTCTCTAATTCTCCTGTTTTCCTTTTAGAACATTTGTTAAATAGCATTTCCCACAATGAAAAGAGCTTGGAATGAGGAGTTCTGGGTTGAGGTTCTGCTTCAATGACTAGATGATGTTGCGATTTTGAACAAGACACTGAAATACCCATTTCCTCATGTGTAAAGTGGATATTATAATACTTAAAAAGGCTGCATACAGAATTGTTAGAGTATCAAATAGAAAATACAAATAAAATTAATTTGCAAACTATAAATTGCTAGACAAATGTGGGGCATCACTATTAATGCTAGCAATGGTATTTTCAATACTATTTTGAAGTAAAATGACATCATTTTATGTGGTGGTGCTTGAAAAAAAACCATTTTGATGCTTTGGAGAAAATATTGTAGAAACATACATATTGTCTCTATGTTTCCTGAGAGGCTAAGAGAAATTCACTTGGGTAACTAAGCATCCAGTTCTAGAAGGTAAAGGGTTCCTTTAGAGATACATATTTTAGTATGAATTTGTTTAAATGAAAAAAGAATTTAACATCAAATATCTAGTTTAGTGTTACCATATTAAAGGAATGGCATTTTCATAGCAGAAGAGACAGGTGAACCCATGACGAAATAACAGACATTTGGTGAGCAGTGGAGCAGGGTGGGCGCTTTAGGGACCATTTTCAGTTTCATTAGCCAGGATACTGTTGGTTGCTTTGCAGTGTGGAGAGTATGAAAACAGGATGTGAGGAATGAATAAAGGAGAGGAAGTGCCTCCTTAACATCCCAGCTAAGATCTGGTCATATCTTCTCACTTCTAAGGGCTATAATAAGATACGCTTTCCATGGAAATGAGGCCCCAGATGAAGTCCTACTCTAACCACCCAGCCAACTATAACCACCCTCACCCGACTTTGGGAGCAGAGCTGGTGGGATGGAAGGCTTTCAAGGAGGGACACTTGTCTGACCCTGGGCCTGGGTCATATGCTAGCTGAGGAAGGCGGGCACTGGCCCAAAGCACTGGCCCAGGGGAGGTCTGCTCACCTCTGGTAGTTTTGTGCTTGTGCAAACACACATCTCATTAAATCAGGGTTTACTACTTGTAGAGGCAATGAACAGTCAAAGTTGAAAGCCCTTTAGAGTCTCCAAAAGCATTAGGATGGGCCAATTTAAAATAAGTTAGCTTGCTAGTCATACAGTGAACACGTACTGCTGGAACTAGATTCTATGTCTGTTTAAAACCCCAGCGCAGTTTTGTTGAAAACCTGGCAGTAAATGAGTAACTCTCCACAATTCCCACACAATGTTTTTTGAAACAGGCAGGTTTTAGCATTGTTGATTTCATATTACAGATACATAATTATGCACCTGAGAGTCACCCCGCTGCTGGAGAGTGGTGTCAGACAGAGGTGAATCTCAGCTGTGCCACTTAAATTTGTGACCTTGGGCAAGTTACTGAATGTCCATGAGTCTTCATTTTCTTATCAGTTAAATGAAGATAATAACGATTAGCTAGAGAATTGTTTTGAGAATTAAAGTCAATAAAAGTAAAACATCTAGGACAGTAACTGGCAGTTAGAGGAAGCTCAATATATTACAGAAGCCATTATAGTAATTACTATTAGTAATTTTTTGACCTTTGGAGATGCAGTTGTGGGTCCTACAGTCTGGGAGATGGGCCACAGTAACACCTCCTCTGATACCCGGATCCTCCCTCAGAAGTAAACACCTCCTTCAAAGACAACCTCTAAGGTTACTTTCAACTATTTGAGTGCTTAGATATGCACTTAGGGCTCTAGGACATTAGCAACCATCAAGGTCAATGCTCTTGTTTTACTGAGAGGAGCCCAAGGACCAGAGAAGCAAAGTAATTTTCCAAAATGACAAATTAAGTGCACGGCCAACCTGGGCCAGCCTGTGACGACCCCTCTGGCTGGCCCTTCACAACTGGCCAGAGCCCGCTACTCCACTCCCATTCCCTACCTGTTTCCCTGTGGTGCTTTTACACAGCTTCCTTTCCCTGGCAGTCATCTGTTCTCCTTTGTTTCCATGACGCTCACCCACCACCATCTTCTCTAGCCCTAATCTTTCAAGGTGCAGTCCAGATCTCACGCCCTCTAGTTTGCTCTGCCCCAGTCCGGCATATGGCTTGTATCCACTGCCTGACGCATTGTGTACACTGCATGACGCCCGGCAGTGTGTTGTGGGTGTTTGTGTCCCTGTCTTCACCAGCAGACAAGCAGAGAGCAAAGATAAGCCTTCCGTTGTTTCTTACCGTGCTGGGCTCTAGGTCGCAATGAATTAACAGCAACCTCCAAGTCTGCACAGGAAATGCTCATTATTCCTACAGCAAATCAGTGAACCCAGGCTTTTTCATTTCCACTTTTGTCTTCTACCATTTACCTCCTCATACCTCCCTAAAGTGTCCTGGGGCCTGTTAGAATCTATCTTTTTCTGTCTCCTCGTTCCTTCAGGAGAATTTGCTAGAGGTGGGAGCAGAAAGAGTTTGTTACTGCATCAACTCACCGGTAAAGAATGCCACAAGGGTGGCTGCTTGATGATTTTACAATCAAGGTTTACTTTGTCCTTTAATTTGGGACACGTTAGACATTTGTCCTGGAAACTATTTGACTTGATCTACACCGTGTGCATTACCTTTTAGAATCAAAACCTCTGCAAAAACATTTCCACTTTTTGTCAGTGCTGTCTTTTACAATGATTTACCCCTCTTCCCAGCAGGTGGCGGTATAACACAAACAATGGCCTGAGCAAACCGCGGTTTGGACTACTTTAGGCTCACTTGAGCGCCACAGCAACAGGAGTGTTATTCTAGGTTAGATTTCTACGATAATTCTAAAATAAAAAGATAGGGCCTTGCCAAAGATTTGATCCTTCAGTCATCTTTTTTACTGCCAATCATTCTAAGATATTTCCTTGGGTAGGAAAATTTAGCCCTGTTTATATAAGTATTCTATTATATCTGGCACTGGAAAATACAAAGCAAAAGTGGAACTTTAGGAAAAAATTCTCTTTAGCGATTTTAGTATATGCATTGGTCTTAATGAATTTTTTGTTGCTATATTAGGTTCACTATATTATGTTAGTTAAGGTGAAGTTATTTGGGCTGAAGGTGTGACTTCAGTTGAGAAAACAGCCTTTCTTTGGAATTTATCTGAATGTGTGTATGTTCTAGATAACTTCTATATAACGTAAATAAGTATGTATGTTTATTGGATCACGTGTCTTTCAGAGAATTATTTCAGCTACCCAGAATTTCAGTTTATTTTATAAACTTAGCACAGGACACAGAATTAGGTTTTTTAAATTTAGTTTTTAAGATTTTGTTTAGTTATCCATAACTTTTAGGGAATTTCTTAAATAAAACAAAGAAAACATTCATCAGACCAAGAAGAATCATATGTTAGGGGGCTAAAAAGTAGCATTCAGTGTGCCCAGGTGAAACATCGGATACCACGAAGCAAAGACTAGAAGCGCGTGAGCATGTTGGAAATCTATTACTTAAAGGGCATGTCTATTACTTATTATTCTCTCAAAAGGCAAAGGAGAGAAAATTGCTTAATTGTGATTAACAAAAGTCATTATGTATGGTATTCCAATTTGCTAGTGTATAAATATGCATTTGAATGTCTTTACTGTATTTTCTCATCCTGAGGAAAAAAAACAAAAAAAATCTACCTATTATGGATCTAGCCCCTGCGCCTGCACTTACTGTCTAATAAATATTTTAACATCTATTTCCATTGTGGGTCAGAAAGTAGGCAACAGACACCAGAGTCTGAGTAGCAATGAGGTCCCAAGGGATGGGTGGAAGGACAGATCTAGCACAGGGCATCCCTGCAAACACGGACTCTTCAAACAAGCAGTACTTAGTCAGTGGCTATGTCAGCAGTCGCCGTGGGAAGTGGTAAGGACTCAGCTGGCCAGACAGGCAGACATGCTCTCTGCTGACATTCTTGTGGACCGAGCCCTGTCTCTTTGTCTCTCTCTCTGTCTCTGTCTCTCTTTCCCTCTCTCGCGTACATTTTCTTCTTGCAGTACTACATTTAAATGGATGGTGAATGTCTTTGCATTCATCTCTTACTTTGTAACTTTCCCCTTCTGGGCTCTGTCTCATGCACATACAGAGGGAGCACCACGTGATGATGGAAGATTAGAGCGGAGGATTAGAGCTTGCAGTTCCTGCAAGCCCAGGAACACAGGAGGCCACCAAAATCCAGGAGAGAGACTTTGACCAACAAAAGACAGTTTATGAGAACAAATGGGTGGTGTGGTGTGTTTAGTTAGATTGGGGGCATGAGATGAGGCCTTCCAGATTAGCCTGCACATGCATGGAGGAGAGCTACATGTTCTTGCATTTCTGCAAGATGCAAGATGCGGGTTAAAATCTGGAGGACCAGACAGGGAAAACCGTGACGTAGGGTGAAAAAGGGCACTTCTCTGAGATTTGGAGCTGGACAGACCAAAGATAGGGGTCAATTAGACCATGTAACTGAGTCTCCAGAACCAGTACTTAGCAAGAGCTTAGAATTCAGGTAGGGCTGAATCTGAGGAAGGGTGGCCATACCATGCAAAGAGACCAGACAGAGACATGACAACTATGGCCACTATAGCAAAGGGTCTAGGGAGAACAAAACCTCTTTTTAAAGATCTACTACATTCAATCTGAATCCAGCAGAAGCTAGCCGAGAAAGGTGAAACTTCAGGTGACCCCTCTCCCCTATCATGGCTCTCCCTAGTATCATTATGCCATCCTGGAGAGGAGACTGGAAGAAACTTGTGCTGAGCAACTTGGAAAGGAAAACAATCCTGATGTGGAACTTGATTTTTGAGTGGACTGACTTTGAATTGAAATTGAGAATTTACCTGTTAGAGACTGAATCTGAGATCAAAAGGAATTTACTTGGCGAGGTTGAGGGTTCACCGCTGTCCAGTGTCCTCAGACTCAGGAAAGAGGGCCAGTGCTCCATCAACTGTGGATGTTCTCCTCCCCACAGGATGGGCAGTCCTTGGGGTTAAAGAGATGTGCCCACAGGTGACTGCACACCTCTTGTAACTGGGGTACTTGAGTTTGCATCCATCCCTAAGCCAACGACTCTGAGCCTGCCTCTAGGGCCTTCGGTGTTCTCCTCGTTGATTCTCTTTCCTGGGGCTCCTCTCCTTGGCTTGGAGATTATACGGTAGGGCGGAGGGGTGGCCAAAGAATGCCTATTTTGTGGATAGAGTAGGACACGTGGGCTTTGATGTCCATCTGCCCATGTCCATGCGCTGTTGAGGTGCAGACAGAGCAGGTGGGGAGGGGAAGGAATTGGCCATGGCTGGCGCATTGCCTCACGTTGCCAGCACAAGCCGTAGAGCTTCGAGGAGTTTGACAGGGAAATGGGCCTTCCCGATTACTTTGAAGGTGTATTTATCAAGGTGGGAGGAGAGAGCAAAATGCAGTGGTTTGCTAGTTTGATTTATAACTTTTAAATGTTTAGACATAGGCACCCGGACCTACATTTGCACTCCCGCCCTGGGCCCCGCCTGTGTTAGAAGCAGCGGGCCTGCTGCTCCCATGGGGCTCCGCTGAGCTGGGGCGTAGAGAAGGTTCCGTTTACGTGCATTTGTGTTGTGACTGTGTGTTCGAAGCTGGTAATAACATTCTAAAATTATTGTCTATGAGGTGATGTCTGTTCCTGTAAAAAGTTAAAATTTAATTCTTGGAGCTATGCTAAGCAACGGAAAACTACTTAGCAAGTGCGCTTTCTTCTCTAGCTTTTAAATCTGTGGAGTGGGAAGGGACAGGTGGTGGGAAATACCAGCGGCCTGACATCGATGCCCTGGCGATGCAGGCGCCAACTTTCTCTTCACGGCCTTTCCCCTCCGTTGCTTTCCTCCACTTACATGCTCTTCAGACCTGCTTCCTCCTTCCCGGTTTGTCATGAAACCCTTCCTCTCATTTGTATTTCTAGCTGGGCCTTCCTTCTCGGCTTCTCCTCTGCGTCCCACTTCTAGAAGTCCTGGGTTAGTCTTCCTCCGAGTCCCGGGCAGCTGCGTGAGCCCTCTGGCCTTGTGAGTCTCCTGTCCCTCTGCCCCGGCTCTACTGATTCCACAGGAAGACCTGCGCCCATTCACTCTCTTTGTCTTCCTTCTAGTTCCGACTGATGGAAGAACAAACCAAGGTGTAGGAGGAAGACAACCAACATCTTGGTGTTGCCACAGAGTTTCATAACTGGAGATGCTTCGATCTGGAAGGTGTCCTTGAGGTCACTTTGGGGTCAGACACTGCAGCCCAGAGACACAGGGTCTCCAGGGCCAAGCCAGCACGAGGCCGTCCACCCTGACAGATGGCCTGGGCCTCCGCCTTCCCCATGAATTAGGCCATGTAATCTCCGCCCTTCAAGAGTTGATTTTGTCCAACTTTACGGACACTCCGAGAAACAAAAATAGATATTCTTTTCTCCTTAATGTATTTCCAGATGGATGTACCCCAAGAAATATTAGAACAAAAAAAAATTTCTTGTTCCTGACTTTTAACGTTGTAGCCATTGCTTGACTATTTCTTGGAAGGGTGGAATGAGGGTCTTGGCTAAAACCAGTGTCTCTGTGGATGTGGCCTCACTGCAGATCCTGCTCCGGAACCCTGCATGACTGGGGTTCACACCCTTATGAAAAAGGCCTCAGAGAGGTCTGTGCCCCTCCTGCCAGGTGAGGACACAGCAGGAAGACAGCTGTCTGTGAAGCAGGAAGCAGGCTCCCAACAGACACCCACTTTGCCAGCACCTTGACAGATTGGACTTTCCGGTCTCCAAAACTTCAGAACTAAATTTCTGTTGTTTATAAACCACCCATCACATAGTATTTTGTGATAGCAGCCTGAGCAGACAAAGGCACTCATCTGCTCCCACCTGTGACCTGGAATGAAGGCTACCCACCGCAGAAGACATCAGCGTAAGACTCAACCAGAGGCCCTCTGTCTTTTTCACTCCTATGATTCAGAGCTACCCATTTTCTTTGAAAAATGAGTTAAAGAGACTTCCAAGCAAAATTTTCACAGTGACGCATCACTTAATGACAGGAATATGTGTTGAGAATTGAGATGTTAGGCAGTGTTTCCCTAGGGCAAACATCACAGTGTGCGTGCGTGCAAACCCAGATGGCCGAGTCTACCACGCGCGCCGGCTGCGTGGGCCACCGTGCTGCTCCTGGGCTACAAATCTCTGCAGCACGTGACTGTACCGAACACCGCAGGTAACCGTAATGCAGTGGTAAGTATTTGCAAACCTAAACATATCTAAACATAGAAAAGGTACAGAAAACATACATGTATCGGTAACATAGTTGCTTATTATCAAGGTTTGTGTAATCATATAAGGGCAGGGGCCCCAAACCCTTGGAATTTATTTATAGAAAATTGTGTATTATTTATTCTAACGTGGTTAAACTTCAGTCACCTTCAAAGTACACTCCGTTTGTTGCCATACACCTATGGAGACATTTTTTCCCCCCACTGTTCAAAGCAGTGTTTGAATTCATCAGTTTTGATGTGTTTTAATGCTTCTGCTGTTTTTTGTTCACCTCTTCCACATTGGTAAAAATATTTCCCTTTGAGGACTTTTTTCGTCTGGGAAACAAAAAAATGTCTGGGGGGGCGTGGAGATCGGGTGAACAGGGATGGGGGGGCAAGGGGGACATGTTGTTTTTGATCAAAAACTGCTGAACCCTCAGTTGGTGTGGGCAGGTGTGCTCGTAAATCACTCATCATGAAATGGGCAAATGTGTTGAAAGAGTCTTCAAAAAAAATTCACTGAAGCCAAACGCAGCCTCTCACAACAACGCCAGCCGGCACACCGATACAGAGGGTTCCTAGGACGCTCACCTGGTGGGGGAGGCCTGTACTACAAAGGGCCCACCCTCCAGAGGATAATTTTGGGGTTTTTTGGGTCCCTCCTTGTATGTGCTACATTTTTCTGCAACTGGCAATAGATTTTTTTATACCAGAATTACCACAAACACATGTGTAACACATTGATACAGCTGTGATGTCACTGAGTGATAAGACTTTTCGGTGCCATTATAATTTTAGGAGACCATTGCACATGTGGTCCATCATTGATCAAAATGTCGTTATGTGGTCAATGACTGTACTACCTCCATATATATAATGAAAACATAATCATTGTTATAATTATCATAGTAACATAAAATGCCAATATAATGATAATGATGATATAATTATATCTGTCTTTGTGACAAAGAAATTCAGGACTAGAGACTTTTAATTTGCCCACTGTCCAGCCCTTTGGGGCAGGTTACAAACCTTCCTGTCCTCTAATTCTTTGCTCAGGTTGAGCCTCGTCTCAGTACCATCAGCCCACCGCTCGCTGATTCCTGGATACAAACTGGAGTTTTTATCATTTCTCCTAGTATAAAGTCTCAAGGTTGCATCAGGACTCCACATGTAAAGTTTAGGTTTTGTCCTCGGACTTTCCAGTCTGTAATGTTCTCCAAGCTTATTATGCTTTCCCACCCTCCAGCTCTAAGACCGTAACCTCTACCACGTCCACTGGCCCATCACAGCCCTACCTTCAGCATGGCCTTTCGGGCGGCACCCTCGCCGGCCACTCATCCCACTGGGTTCCAGTTGGTGTCTGGAAACAGATATCCCTAGATTCTTATAACATTTTGGTGTTCGTTAGAAATAGACAGAACTGAAAGATCAATACCATTACCTAATTAAGAACTAGTTTCTTTTGTTAAAGATACTGTTACCTCTTCAACTGTGGTCTTAAAAATGGCTTTGATTGTCATTTTAATGTAAATAATTCCAGGAAGGCCTTTTGCTACCAGATAGTTTTTTCTAAAACATTCCTTTATCATCTCCCTTCTACATGCAGAGTAAAGGCTTCCTGAAGTTTGGTCTAATGCACAGTTATTTTTCTTTATTATCTAACACTCCCCTTCAAGAATCTCCTCCATGTTTGAACTTGTCAGTGGTAAAACCCTACACATACCGTGCTTTGTAAGTGCAATACTTGGCCATAGCCGTTTTCTCGGTTAGGATCCTTTCCTGAAAGACTGTTACCTCTTCTTCAAATAGGTCTTGCCTTCTTGGGCCATTTCCACTCCTGATATTTATTTCATCCACTCAATAACTATGTACTGAGGGCCTGTTATGTGCAAGTACTAGGTACTGGTGGCTCAGTGCTGAATAAAGCGAACACACCAGTCCTCCCTGACCTTCTGGGGTCTCCAATCTGGTAGCGGTGCTAGCAATGATGAGGGGGAAATAAAAAGGAGTTCACCTGAGAAGGCAAGTAAAGGCGACAGCAGAGCCGGAGCAGGAATTTTAGCACTGGAGCCCTGGGTAAGAAAACAAAGCTGAATACAGCCAGGCCCAGGGTCTATATTCTTCTGTGCTGGGAAGGAAGGTGAAAGCTGGGTGAATGGCAGAGCGTTCTGTGAAGTTCTGCTGTGCTCCTGTATGACGTTATTAGGGTCAGAGTAAATGTTGCCGAACCTGTGGTACTGGGAAGGGGTATGGTCACAATATTTACATGGGATCATAGGTGTTTCCTTCATAGCTAAATATTAGCAGAACTTTGATGAAAGAAGGACAAGGAGCCAGAAACAGGAGATCTGGACCCGGTGTGATGACATTACAGAGCACAGAACCCAAAAATCAGTCCAGACAATAGGTAGAAATGTAGGTAGACTCCTGGTTGGTTGGGGAGAAACGCAGCAGTCATCGCACTCATGATAGAAAGACGGACTCTGAGCATCTTTGTGGGAAGCACAGCAAAGTGGTTAAAGCTCGAAAGAACAGGTAAATGGACACAAAAATTCATCACCCCAAGTCTGTGAACTTTACAAGTCTTTAATACATAGGAAGCCACTGCTAAGCCTGAAGTGGTGCAGGTTTATCAATAACTATTGAATGGCACCAGAGGTCCAAAGGTGACTGGCAGAAGTTGCCCAGAGGGGCTGGAGGTGAAGAATTCAGTCCTAGCCTGGCTCTGGAGGAGCTGACAAACCTGGTAGCAGTGAAGCAAGAGCAGGAGTGAGAGTCAGAAGTCCACGGGTGCAGAGGAGGTGTTACCAAAGAAACAAGGGAAGGGGCAGTTAGAACAAAAGTCACGGTCAGGGTGCTGTTCTAGGGTTCCACCTAGGCCACAGTCCTGAATGAGGGACAGACAGGGATAAAACGCTATCTCAGGATGGAGGACTAGGTCGTACTTCCTTTTGAAATAGCGCAACCTGCCAGGTCTCCTGGGATGGGGTGGCCCTTAACGGCAGTGGAGGAAGAAACAAGAGGGTCAACAGTCCAAACACATGGTCAGAAATCAGAAAGAGGGCACCCTAAAAGCAGGAGCCACCCCAAGAACTCAGAGATCTCAAGAGAACAAGGCGAAGGAAAGACGAGCAGGGCAGCACCAGCAGAATAATGGCAGTGACAGTTCATTTAGGAATTAATTTTGTTAATGTTGCTGTGGATGCTAAGAAAAGGAGAAAGTAATAGGCGGCATCTTGTTGAGGTAAAGATCCTGCCCACTGGGTGAGGGAGGAGAGGAACAGTCATTTCCGGGGAGTATATTCTGACAAGGGAAAAATATTCTCATAGCCCCTGGGTGCAAATTGTTGATCAGATGCTAATTCCCCCAGAGGGCCAAAGAGCCTGTCGGCCAGCAATGGGGAGGGGTCTTCAAAGGGGAGAGATGGGTAACTAAGAAGTTTGCTTGGGAACCTCTCTGCCTGTGATGCACGATTAAACTCGAAAAGAAATCTTCAGTGGAGTTTTGTTTTGGGCTTTTGAGGGAAGTTGGTTTTATTCAATGTTTTGATTATTTTTTAAGGCCCTTGAGCCATTTCTGTTATTCCCACCATCTGTAGATTAGAACAGCATTTAGAAATTTGACAGGATTCTTCCCTAAACATTTTGTCCTTTTGCAGTTGTCAAATATTGAATTAGATCTTGTTATAAACAGATGAGAAGCTGGCATTGTTGACATTTCCCTTCATTAGGAAGAAACTAAAAGCTGACATTTCAACCTATCAGTTCCAGTTTGGTCTACCAATGAAAACAACGGTATAGAGAATGAAGCAATCTCTTTCCTTTCCTGTTCTCATTACAGGCTCACTAATGAAATATTAATTGATAAAACGACTTCAGTTAATGGGTGCCTAAGCTTCTCTTCAAAAGGAAGGGAAAAGTATTGATTAACTTTAGGGTTTAAAGTTTGAATGCATGAAAGAAAGCATTGACTTGAATCTAATGAGGTTATTGATTAAACCCAAGATTTGATATCAGAATGAATGAATGAAGGTGTTGATTGGAGTCTTGAATTTGCCTCTTTAGTCAATTTGTTTGATTCTCACATTTACTTTATTTGGAAAGTTGGAAAAATAACAATAGTTACTTTACCTACGTCAAAAGATTATTACAAGGGGTCAAACAGATAATGCAGTAAAGTGCTTTACATAATATAAAGCGCTAGACAACTGAGATTAATGAAATAGGTTATTTGGTTAGATTAACTGAGAGACTTGTGCAATGATGTGAAGTTTAGGCAAGATCTGTGGCTGAGATTTTGGAGAGCTAAAGTCCAATTTCGGTCTTCTGGAACTCATCACTAGGCTCAATCAATGAATATATTTTCTAACATAGTGACCTCAAAAATTCGAGATTCTACTTTCAAAGCCTAAAGTGTAGAGAATTATCTGGTTGGAGATTGAGGTAGCTCATACTATGGTAATTTGTGTGCCTCGATTTGACTTTTTGAGTAAAAGAAGGAAAAGTTTGGGAACAATTGCTTGAAGATCACAGCAACATTTGTAAGAACAGTGATGTAGTTTGAAAAGCGGAGTATGAACAAAGTTCCCCCACCCTACCAAACTCATGCTCTAAGCTTTACAGGTGGCCCGATAGAGCTGGACAGAGAAAAAGGGAAGGTGTACAATGTTCGATTCAACTGAGAAGTGAAAATAGAGAAGATTTTTAAAGTGACCCTTTTTCTTTGCATCCTACATTATATTCATAGTTTGACCAGGCTCTGTTTCCATGGGAAGTCACTTTCAGTCCTTACTAATTTTGATGAAATTCAGAATGACCAATATTAGGTCAAAATCTACGTAGAAAAAGTTTCGAGTAAGAGATCATCTTAACTTAGAAATTCCGAGTAAGTGAAAGTACAGTTCAATCCCCATCAGAAGTTACAGTATTATTGATTTCATAGGCTTGAGACAAATATTAAATGAATTAAAAATATAAGCAATTTTCATAGCCATGCCTCATAGTAGAACATATTTAACAACTCTTCACTTTCTCCCCACTGCCATGGTGTGGAAGAAAGAACACAACACAGAATGGTAAGACAGCAACCCCATTTTCTAATAGGAACTATTAAATTTATTAATTGTGACACTGGATAAGTCCCATAGACTCTGTAGTAAAGATTTGAGTTGTCTCCAAAGTTTCTTCTCTCTTGATAAACTTATGATTATTTGCACATTTTTTTTCTGGTTCAATTCTATTCCAACCTTAAATTTAGCATAACATTATATTTGTTACCCAAGATTTACGGACTTTCTCATGGTGTTGGCCATACTCCTGTAGAGAAAAGAGAGCAAATTCCCTGGAATCAATCTGCTCTCTGCCCCTTGAGGGCACAAGAGGAGACACTGGAAGGCATTCTACTTCCCTGTGACAGTGATACAATTCTCTGTAACGGAAAGGTCGAATTTTATTCATTTTAGCATGGGCTGTGCTTCATACTTCTTCATTGCAGAATCAGCCCATAAGGATTCTATGTGTGGCTCTTAGACCCTCAGGGGATCTTTGGTTTTTGAAGTGCCAACCTTTAGGTGCTTTACAACAGGTCATGCACATCACTATCCGTGTCCTAGGTTATTTCTGGGCTACGTAACTGGTTGAGAGGAGGAGCCACTGAATTCAAACTGATGTGTCTGTGGACACAGGGGTTTCTGGGAGAATAAATGGACATTTGTAGCCCATGAAGTCCACACCCCCAAGTGCAGACATACTTATTTTTAAAATTTTGGAAATCAGTTGGTGCTACATGGAAGTTGAAAATAGACAATGCCAGTCCTTACTGATGATTGTGGGCACAAATTCTAACTGCGATGATCAAAACTCTCAGTTTTAGAAATCTTGAGGAATTGTGAAAATCTGTCTGAGAAAGGTTGTGACAAAGTAAAAGTAATTTCTCTACAATTCAAAGACAGGATGGGGTGAATTCTGAAAAATGCCGTGCACCTGCAAAACTGCATGGACCACTGAATTCATCGTACCTGGACAAAGGAAGCATGATCTCTAGGAACCAGTGCAAGTTCCCTAGAAATTAACTTTATTTTAATGGTCAACAGACTCATGTATTAAGGCCTAAGTGCTGGATATATTAGATGGACTATTTCGCACTATCCTTTTAACAAGTTGGGCAAACATGGATGAGACTGCAGTAGTCAAGAGAGTTTATATATATCGAACAGTTACATCAATGCACATGCTCTTTCACAGGATTCTGGAGGGTCTGGAAGACATGGGGATAGAACCAGAGATCCTTTGCTTGAAAAAAGGTGGGGTTTTGTGTGTGTGTGTGTGTGTGTGTGTGTGTGTGTGTGTGCCCCTTCTTGGGAGGGATAGGCATAGTAGCTGTTTTCAAATTTTTAACAGCTTTATCATCAAAGAGGAATTAGAAATTCCTGTGTCTTGAATAGGAAAATTTGAGATTGCAGAGACAAATTTTTCTTAACACAAGAGAAAAGGTTTCTTTGTCAATTTGTCTAATGGCATGGACTGTCTTTTGAGGTAGCAAATACTATATCCCTGATGAATTTAAGAAGGTGCTGGTCATCTCTTAGACATTGTCTGGGGCTTGCTTACATGAAAGGGAAGTCGGATAAAGTAATTCCTCCTGGTCCTTTCTAAACTTTTAGACACTGAGATAAGTTGGAGAAGTTAGTGGTCTGAAGGCGGATGAACATCTTCCCCTTTGTCGTCACAGCTAAAGGAGCTTACTGCGTTTCGTCATATGGAAAAGGCTTCCGTTCCTAAGTGTCCCACACAGGAGAGAAACTGGGAATAAGGAGACCTTCTAAAAACCATGAATAACAAGAATTTCCTAAAAGCATTACATTGTAAAATAAGCTGCCAGTAAAGGAGAATATTTTGATTTTTTTTAAAGACAACATTTATCAAATGTATCTAATCCAATCAGAATTGTGTCTGCCACATAATAACTTGAACTATGAATATTGAATTTTCTCTCATTTTCTAGGGGCAGTTTGTCTGAAAACTAGAGCCCTTTGCAAATGGAAGTAATTCTTTTCTTCTGTGCGAAGTTATCTATGAGCTTTCCTTTTTCTTCCTAGTCAGAGTGATGAAGGTTTTGATTCCCAGTTAGGAATTCAGTAGATTTTGAGCTCTATTAATGAGCTATAATGAGAAGGACAGTTTGTATCACGACCCAGGATCATATATACATTGTAAATGAAATCAGATATTTGAGAAGTAATACTTATACTTACACAATAGTATAATACTCTGAATTAGTATAATTCAGCTCAATAATTAAATACTGTTCATGCCCCACTACCTAATTTCACAGGCTTTGCAGGTTGAAAAACACTACCATAGTCAATAGTTCCAGTCACTGAAACACTCAAATCATGGCAGAATAAATGAAAGAATTCAGGTCTTATCACTTAGCACATTTAACCTGCTTGCTACAGAGAGGTAATGTTTGCACATATATTGCATGAAAAGTCCCGGGGTTTGCAGTACATTTATGTATTACTCTTGGGTTCCTTTCTTCCTATCTTTTTCAGCCTCTTCTTCCCCTCCTCCCATAGGAAACCACACATCCCCCCAAAGCAGCACTTGAAACATTAAATGTTGTGAGAGATAAATAGATAGACCGCATTCCTTCTGTGTATTTTAAAGCTTCACATCTAGAGAAGTAAGTTTTAGCCTAAAGCGTGTCTGTTTATGAGCACATGCAGGTGACTGCTGATAATGGAATTGCATATATATTGCTCAGAGGTGTTTAGGTACCCATTATTTTATTATCAGGAAGGCAAAAGCAGCTTTGAACATCAAAGTGGACACCTCCTGGAAGCTACATTTATTATAAAAGGCTAAAGTGTCCACATTCATAGGAATCAAAGGGACTTAAAACAGAAAGGCAGTAGGATTCAAAGACGAATGCAATTTTGGAGAGGACAGCAACCACCTAAGTAGGTGACAGGAACAAGAGGTAATTTAATTCTGAAAAGTACCAATTCTGCCAGCCTCTGGGGTTAAGCAAGGTGCCTGATATTGTGATAGCCACGACCAGGGTCTGCCTGACAAAAATTCCAACTGTCAGTGCGGGGACGGAGAAGGCTTTTCACGTGTTCACCATGTGAGAGCTCCTTGATAGCGCTTTGAACCCATTTCTGCAGAAAGCAGGAGCTGCACTTAGAAGGACATTGTCACCCAGTCCTGTTGCAGTATTTGAAAAGCCATCCTGGATGAATTCTAGCCCTTAACACATAGCAGCCTCGGAAAGTAACAACTAGGCTGTGGCTATTCTGTCTGCTGCCACCTCATAACAGTTCCACTGTTTCTAAGGACCTTTTGTGTCTTCCCCCAACCTGGCTTTAAATCCTCCCATCAGCCCCTTTTCCAGGAAGCCTGATGAGTACCTCTCCACTGGGCTGGTTTCAAATGTTTAATAGAAACTCCTCCACTTAGATCACTAGAGAACTTTTCTAACAGTTCTTCATATCCTTGAAATCTTGGCCAGAGCATTTGGCAAAGTAACAAAGGGCCTTCCTGTTTCTCCTCAAAAACTCTCCAGCAGTCTGAGAGTCCGACGAGGCCTAGCCTCGGACACCTCGAGTACTTAAAGAGAATGCTTCATGTTATTTTTATAAAAGATTTCTATCCCTTTTTATCAGGTTAATGTCTTCTGAAATCCCCTTTGCTTTCCCAACGGTTTATCTTTCTAGAGACTAACATTGGAGAAAATATTTTCCTGCTGTTTACCAAATCATGATTGCAGTTTAAAGTGTTATTGTCGCAGAATGGTTCTGTGCCTGGTAGTATCTCTGCTGAAAACTTTTACAGCCCGTAGTGTTAAGGAAAAGACACTACGGATTGTAATGCACTTAAAACAGACTCTTAGAGAGTGTGCAAGGCCTTGGTCACATTATTCTTGCACTAAGAATAATATGTCAATAGTTTTAAAATTATAAATATTTTAAGGAGCTCAAAAGGTGTAGTACTAAGGATGGGATAACAGCAGGCCTTGGACAACCTCTGGGCTCACTTTTGGAAAAAGTTCATTATTTACCATTTATGGTTCTAATAGTTTGTCTAACTAAACTCTATTTTGTGTTTTTTTTCCTTTTTCTTGAGATGCCCAAATTTTCATGTCCACAATGAAAAAATAAAGGAATTTAGTTTTGTAGAACTCAATAGATTACTGTAAATTCTTATCTATATAGGACCTAAATTAGTGGCAGGGTTATCAAAGGTTATTTGCTCCGGATACATCATTTTGACTGATTTTCCCCAAAATAAGGTATAGAAACACCTACTCAAGGGGCTCTGCTTTCCTCATAAAGGGGCAGTTCCCAACAGGGTGAGAACATGAGCTGAAATACTATTTCATATTTTATATCATTTCCCCCCAAAAGAAGAGTAAAGTAGTTAATTTAAATAATCCTTTAGGGAAAAGTAAAAAGAATAGAGAGAACTGAACTTAAGAAGAACATCGGAAGGAGAGGCCGCGCTCCTTCTCCACGCATCTCTGTTAGCCCTGCGTTTCCCTGGCACTCACAGCGGCGCGCTCTCTCGCCCTCGCGCAGGTCGGGAAGGGGCGAGCCACGTGCTGAGTGCGGCCTGTGATTTTTCTACAGCAGGTAGGTCTGACCTTTCTCCCATGCTTTGCAATTGTTGCCACCTATTTTATCCCATTTTACTAGAGATAATTGTTCTCATGGGTCCCAAGTTGACGCCCTGGAATGAGTTCCCTGCCCTCTCTCCCTTGGCCCCTCCCTCAGCTGCTACTCACTCAAAAGGGTCGCTGGGATCTGCCCTCTGGAGCTCTGGAGGGATGGGGATTCTTTTGTAGTACATTTCCCAGTCGAAGGCGCCTCGCATGGCGTCCCCAGCTTGTGCCTCATACCCAAAGTGATTGTGGTCAATGACATCGATCATGGGGCACACGATGGTTTTGTGGTTTAGTGCAATTTGGTCTGAAAAATGAAAGCACAAAATAGGAAATGACATGCCTGCCTCGGTCATCTATCATTTTTTCAGCAAAGAGAAGCCTACAGGTCCCTCCTAATGCCTACTGCTAGCAGCCCGGTGTGAACACAGTCCGTTTGAGTGCTGGGCTGACGGCGATGGGACAGTGAATCAGGCACGAGGAGTTGGTTGTTTTTTTCATCTAAGAAAGTCATGTCCCAGAGAGGCTTACAAAGTCCATTTAGCTTTACCTCTGTCACATTTCTGCTCTGACCCGTCCCCAATCTGTCATCCCATAGTGCATCCAACATGTGTGGAGTATAAAGAGCACCTTGTGTTCCTTCAAGCATACGGCTAGAGCCTGCTGAGAAAACATTGGCCTGTTTTCCGAAGGTTCCAAAATGTAAATATTTAAGTGGATGGCTTTTCTAGTGTTTAATCATATCATGACTATTGCCCCTAAATGCTGATGTTCATATAGAGAATTCTTTACTCTCAGGCTTACAAAGATTTTGCCCAGTCTTATCTTGCTACTGTTTTTTTTTTTATATAGACTCCATTTATCAAAGATATACATTTTCATCTTCTCTCATCATATCCAAAAATATGTTAGATGGCCTGAAACTACTGCTACTATTCCTCCTACTATGACATTCTTGAGCAACTATTAAGGGTTTTGAGCCCAAGCTATGTCTAATCCTCCTTAGCAACCCTGTAAAGTGGTTATTACTTTCATTCCCAATTTACACATAGGACGGAACTGACCTCAGAGAAATTAAATACCTTTTCAGAGGTCCCATCATTTGAGAGCAAGAACCAGGATGCAACTTCTGCCTAGTGATCCCACCCTGAACTCTGTGGTCTTCCCTGTTTGCCATCATGCTTCTCATGTAGCAGAAAGGTGACATCTTTCTCAGTTCCAGCTCCTTTCTTTTCCATGTAGAGAGCATTATCATGAGACATTAACAGCTGGCACAGGGAACTGGCATTTGCATACTTTGCTCGCCTAGCATAGTTACACGCAAAGTATTTTCTTTCCAAGAATGTGCATTTAATAAAGATTTATTATAACAAACTAATACTGTCTGACAGGAAGAACTTTTAAGTTTGATCACCTGTTTTCAGGTTATTTGGAAGACCCGATGTGGCATGTGGAATAAAATACATTTAACTATCTTTTAAAATATCATACTGTTTAGAATTAATGAGGTTTGGTTATTTCAGTATCACTGTTTTGATGACACTGATTAGCCAGGGTGTGGAAACCACAGAATCCTTCAAAAGATCTCCCCTCCACATCTGCATGACTTTTCATTTGTTCATGTGTTCATCTGTTCATTCAGTCATTTATTCAAATTCAACAACTATTTATTAAATAGGGATTATTTGCCCATCACTCTTCTAGGTTTTGAGGATACAGTAGTCAATAACAACCACAAAAATCTATGTCTTCAGAAAAGGAACAAAGAAATCAATATACATAATAAATAACTAAATTATATTGTGTGCTAGAAGGTGAGAAATGTGATGGAGAGAAAATAAAACTGAGTAAGGGGAATGCAGAATGCTGACATGAAGAAAGGGTTACAATTTTAGATAGGATGGTCTCAGTGAGCCTGGGGGTCACCTTCATCTTATTTTAGCTAATTAGAGTCCCCCTAGCATGAAATCAAGTTAGTCTTCACCAAGGGCTCTGTAAGAACCCATTTTCACCTGGGGGAGCCTTATAGTAAACTTAAATTTTATCTAAATGGTGCTTCCTCATAGATGTCTTTGACAGAGGAGACTGTCATCACTGTGTCCAAAATATTTCTTCTATCACCACTGCAGGTATTTTAGTATTAAGGTTTCAGTGACTTTCTTCAGTCAAATTCAGAATCAGGCTGATTTACAAGTTCCTTGACCAACGAGGAGTCCCAAGGTGACCCAAAGAGAATGAGTCTGTTAAATTAACTGTCAAGTTTCCCTTCAAATTTCCTTTCAGCTCTCATCCAGCGGTACTAGCTTAGAGTGAAAGCAGCATGACTAATTTTTCATCTAAGACTTATGACTACATTTCAATTTCCAGGGATCAAACAAACGGACTGTTAATGGGAAATTGAAATTCAGGTATAATCCCAAGGTGAAAAATGAACCAAGAATCTGTGTAACTCCGCCTGTTTTTTCATTTTGGATGATGTGTCACAAGACACTGATAAAAGAAAATAAAAAAGATAGTGATCTGAGCTTGAATCATTTCTTATCCATCGGGTCTACAGGAAATGAAATGCTTTAATGAGAAAAAGTGATTTTTTTCCTCTTCTTTTTCCCCCTCTTTTTTTTTTCTTTTTAGATTCGTCTGAACAACCAGAGGCTTGATAACGGACATTTAGGGATTGCTCTGATTCATAAATAAGTTAGGCCCTTTGCTGACTTGAGTATTCAACACCATATGGATCAAATTCGGTTTGGGGGAACCTCACCGTTGCTGATGAAACTCTAGATTGCTGTGTCCTTGGACAAGGTATTTTTAATGAAAAGCTCAGATAAGCCTGTGGCTGCTGGAGTACGGAAACATTCCTCTTGATTAGGATGGCGGGGCAGTCGTCTGTGTAGGAGTGAGTGGATTGGATGGGCGATGTGGTTGGGGTGTTGGTTGGTCATTTCCTATTCTTAATCCTGTATAGTTGCAATTGATTTTTTCTCCCATGTCTTTTACTAATGGTTCTCTGCTGGTTCTAGCTGAAATCCTACCCAGTAGCTAACAGCAAATCACTCTTTCTGAGGCCGCTATTGTGAAGGCAGTTGTTGCTGGTTTTAGTTCTGAAGTCAGGGATATATTCACAATAAAAGTTGAATTAAGTGAAATCTGGAAAAATAGGAAGGAGTATAATACATGCCCAGCAGGAATTTTTAGAAACACGTTTTTTTGTTTTTTTTTTTCCAGGCTTACAATTTGTTTCTTATCCACTACTGGATTTTATAGCTGACTTCTTTGTGAAATTAAAAAAAAAATAGTCAAGCTCAAACTGAGCCACATATTGTTTTCTACCTTGAATGACTCCTGGTTTTTTTCTCATTTGTAACAGTCCAGGTGCACTGTAACAGAGAGAGAGAGCCTTTTTGTCTCCTTGTAGTAAATATTGTGAGAAGTCAAGATGTATCATCTGGATAGCACCTCTGAATGTTTGAGGGTGTTTTACTTAAACACGGGGCATTATATATTTAGGGATCCAGGCTGGTGCTAGGAGTGGGAAGAGCTGGTATTCTAAGTCCTAGAAAATGTCAGGGCATTTACAATTCGACTGTATTCTGGGGCTGAATAATATCCTTTCTTCCTATCTTAATAATCCTGTAATAAATGCTAAACTGTGTATGCATGTGGGGGGGGTATGTGTATAGATTTTAATCTTACTGTAGTTATAGGTAGTATTTTTGGAATATTTTTTTCTTTTAGCATTTACCCAGCGAACACAAGCGCAATCAAAGAACATGCCTAAGATAAATGAAACCTTTTCAGACCTTAAGATAGATTGCAGACGGTATTATCTACAAATGTCAACTTTAATGCAGTTTTCTAGTTACCTATTTGTCCTCAGCAGGGGTTGGGGTAGAATTCAAGGTTTCCACCGTAAAAATTATAGGAGCGGCTCTCTAGCCTTTGTTGATTGCAAACTAAGTAGAAGCAAACCACGCATTCCCTGTGAACGAGGGTAAATCCCGCAGCCCTCCTGATTCCAGGGGGCCGCGGTGAAGTCGGGTACTCACTAAGGAGCGGGGGCAGCCAGTTCACATTGACCTCGCAGTGGGAGTCCAGGAACGTCAGGACTTCTCCTCTCGCCATAGACGCGCCCAAGAGCCGGGTCCGGATGAGCCCTTCCCTTTTCTTGGTGCGAACAATCCTTACTTTGGAGAAGCGGGCCATGTATTCCTCTAACTTATCCTTCAGGTGTTCTAGGAGCGAAGTGGAGAATGCACAAAGAGAACACAAAATGTTAGTTGTAGCAGAATTACTCCCGGGCGTTCATGCTCACAGGGTGTGTGAAGGAGATGCTAATATTTTATACTGAGAGGGTTTCATATTTTACACTTTCCAAAATGCTTCACAAACCACACATACTGCCCTTTGTTTGAACACTGTGGCAGACACTGACCCGCCGGGGTTCTCCCGAGCAGTGACTGGTGGCCAGCTGCCCCCATGCTTGATCCTGGCCAGCACTTGTCCAAAGGACGTCACAACCCCCACAACCCCTCTTCCCCCGCTGCCTCGCTGAGTCAAGTCAGATGAACAACCCAGCTTATGGGCTCTTTTCAACAGGGGGCTCTTTCCAGCAAAGCGTTTGCCTAGTCATTTGCACTTATGAAAAGAAATAGCATTTCCAGCGTAAGAAATACCTTGGAATGCTCAGCCTGAAAAATGAAAAATAATAAATTTTCTACCTGGTGAGATTTTGATAATCATAACCTTTCATTTATTGCAAACTTAAAGAAAACAAGTTTCAATGAACACACACATATGCCTTTAGAGTAGTATCGCAGTATCTCCACCTTGCCTCTCTCTGCTTTGAAACAGGTGTGCTGTGCAGAAGGCCTGCCGCCTGCCCCTCCCCTTTGCTTGCTTCTCTCCCCTACTATCTCTCTGTGTAAGCTGCAAAGAAAGATTCCAAAGGGCTACACAACACAGTGCCACCTATGGCTATGACTGCAGCTTTACTGTCTTGTCAGGAAAATGAAGCTGAGACCTACCATCCAGCTGCTCAGTCAAAGTCAGTGACTAAGTGATAAGTGATCAAGAGCTCTCTATGTGCCCACCTTGAATGGCCTGTGTTCTGTCAGGACTCTTCACAGTAATAAATGTCTAAGAAACCTTTATAATCTCGTTACTGTCATTTATTCAGGCACTGAAGTCCTCCGTATCACCAATGTCCAAACAAGTGTCATTTTATAAGTTTATTTGTAAAATCAGTTGTTTGGACCACAGAACGTACTGTGTCATGAAAACAGTGTCACAACAGTCATTGGGGATTGAAAATAGATCACAAACATTTGTTAAGCCCACTGAAAGAGTTCTTTCTTTAAATCCTCATTGTTCTTTTTTCGAAGGTACCATTACAAGTAGCTTTGTGGTCTGGGTACATTGCTCCTTTCTTCCTGAACCCTAAGGACTAACGGGACCTCTTTTGGGGAAGATGATGGGAAGAGGGATGATTCCCTGGAGCTGTGTAAGAGGAAGTGGCCCTAGATGATAATCACTTCCCAGGTGTTCCAAAGTGAGAATCGAGGGGCTCAGTTACTGGGGAGTGGTTGTTCCAACTTTGGATTTAGTTCCACACTTTTTAGTTTTTTAGGAAAGTTTCTGGAACTCAGTGGGGACTATGTTCATGTTCCTTTCCCTCGATATACATTTTCTGATTATGTGTATTTTTATTTTATCAAAGCCCATAAGCATGAGGGGATTGACACCAAACAGAGCCCACTAAATGTTCAGATCAATTTCTCTAGTTTGAACTTGTGGTAATAATAATTAGGTTGCTTTGCCTCAGAATAATGACCTAGCTGACTGCCGCTTTGAGGGGTCCATTCTCTCTTAGTAGTTCAGTTGTAACATCTAATTACCCATAACTTACAGTGAAGACAGGTGTCATCAGTCTAATTGCCAAATTAGGTGCTCATGCAAGGGAGTTACTGGGGATGCTGGAGGTGGTGGTCATTAAAAACATTGTGCATTTCTTTTCTTTGAGCAATTTTTAGATTCGTTTCTAAAATAGGTGATATTTTTCTAAGCATTTTATAATTTTCAAGTCAAAATGAAGGGGCATCTATGAATGAATGAAAATAGTCTGAATATAATTTATAGTTTGCAATTATTCTGTTTATGGAGAACTAGAATGAGAACTTTATATTTTCTAAGTAGAGTTACACTGTATTTGTCTTTCTGTGATTGGCTTATTTCACTTAGTATATGTTATGATGTGTTTCAGAATTTCCTTGCTTTTTAAAGCTTCATAATATATTCCAGTGTATGTGTGTATCACATTTTGATTATCCATTCAACTGCCAATGGGCATTTGTGTTGTTTCTACCTTTTGACCACTGTGAATAATGCTGCTATGAATAATGGTATACAAATATCTCTTCAAAACCCCACGTTCAATTTTATTTGGATATATATTCCTCAGCTATATATACCCAGAAATGGAATTGCTAGATCATATGGTAATTCTGTCTTTAATTTTCTTAGGAACTTTCATACTGTTTTCCATACTAGTTGCACCATTTTACATCCTTAACAGAGCATAATGATGTCATCGGTTTTAAAGTCCTTGTGATCCCTTTTGTGAAATGTACATTTTGGTTGACTGTGGAAAAAAAACTCTAGCAAATGTCTTGAGAACTACAAAAAAATTTCCCCCAAGTGACTCTTCCTAATTCACTAAATACCAAATTTTCTATAGAGAAAGAAGTGTCTGAGTACCGACGATGACAAATACTTTTAATATAGAAAAGCAGCTTTCAAAGTAAGAAAATAGCACAGATGCCAAAGTTTCAGGACCAACACTGTGCAAGAAGAGCCACTCCAGAACTTGTTTCTTTCTCTACACTGCAAAATAGAGTAATCAAGAACACCTTAGTTTCCAGTCTGAGTACGCCTTGTGATGACAGGATTAGCAATATCTGATTCACGTATATGGGTACCAACTCCGCTGCACAAGCCTTGCCTCCTATAACCTCGGAACGGGGCCTGCAATCTGCAGCCAGTGACCAGCAGGCCATCCTCTGCCCACTCTTAGCCTTCTTTCTTCATCATAAATTATGTCAGGGAGCTAAATGGCACTTTGTAATTAGTTACCTTAATTAATTAATCCCTCCACATTTACCAATATGTCTTTTAATTATCTTCTCTCATTCTTCCAAGAAAACTCATTTCTTATCTTTCTATAGTTCCCTTAATCTCTAAGGATGTAAAAAGCGGACCTTGCGTCAGATAGTCTATATTGAGATACAAGTGGGAACCTCCCAAAACTGGAATTATCCTCTGGAGGGTGGGCTCCTTGTAGTAGGTTCCCCCCTGCCCCAGTCCGTGAATGTGCTAGGAATTCATCTGTATCAGTGCACCAGCTGGTGGTAGTGTGCAAGGCTGTGTTGGGCCTCAGTGAATTTTTTTAAAGACTCTTTCAAAGTATTTGCTCATTTCATGATAGGTGATTTACAAACACACCTGCCCACACAGCAGTGTGTTCAGCAGTTTTTGGCCAAAAAAGAGCATGACCCTCATGCCCCACCCTCCCTATGCACCCAATCTCACAGCAAACGACATTTTTTTTGTTTCTCTGGATGAAAAAAGTCTCAAAGGGAAATGTTTTGCCAATGTGGAAGAGGTGAAACAAAAAATGGCAGAAGCACTAAAAAGCATTGAAATCAATGAGTGCAAAAATTGTTTTGAGAAGAGGAAAAAATTTCTCTATAGGTGTATTGCATCAAATGGAGAGTACTTCAAAGGTGACTAAAGTTTAAACATGTAAGAATAAATACACAATTTTTTATAAATAAAAAAATCAAAAGAACTAGTATATTTATGCTCTTACCCTCTGAAATTTTTAATGGTAAAAGCCCCATTCATAAATTTCATAATTCTCTGGCTACTTTAACAACTTCTTAGTTTATTTTGCTGAACACCAGGTTGTAAGATTTTTAAAACTGATTGTTTTTGTATTCCAACATTAATGCTACAGTTAATTGTTGAGTTTTCTGAACCTGCACACATATTTATAGTTTGGATAAGAAGCATTTGATGGGCGAGTTTGATCTTAATGATCATCTCTAAAAATTAGAATTGAGTGGATTTTATCCATAAAAATAATTGATAATTTTCTGTAACTTGTTTTCTTAAGACAAAATCAAGATAAATGAAAATTCTGGGCAAAACAATTACAAGGTGGTATGAGCCACATCTACAAGGCTATTAATAAGGTGAAGTCTCGGCCTCCCAGGGAACCTGAATGTTGCATGTGTCAAATCAGCGAGATACAGGGAATGTACCTCTGAATTTAAGGGACTCATACATTCATTAAGCAATTTTTAGAAAACTCTAAGTGATGGAAAAAAAGCTGGGATGCTTGAGAAGGGGAGAAATTGATCTTTAGCATTAAAAAAAAAGCATAAAATTCAGGTAGAGCAAAAACCAAAAACAAATACAAATAAACTCAAAAATGCCACAGAGCAGCACTGATATCAAATGAAGGCAATAAAATCTGTGCCCTTTTGAAAGTACTTGCAATTCTGCATTTTTTTTTTTCAGTTTAGAAAGATGTTAGCATAATTCACACCTACATACTAAAGTTCATTTAGTTTTTCTATGCTTCCTCCAAAGCATCCGCTGGAATTACTGGGTGTGACTGTTACGTAGGTAGAGAAATAGGGACCCTAGTCTCAAATTAGCATGTGTGTGAGTGACTGAATGATGTCCCCAGTGACTGCCAAAACAGCTGTAAAGACTTTTGGGGTCTGACATGGCTTCACAATAAATAAAGACAAATTGGAAAGAATTCCTCTAAATAGTCAGTGTGAGAAAAATGCTGTGTCAAAATTCCAATTTAGATGAGACCAGAGCTAAATTAAATATCTGGGAATTGGTCCTGTTCCCAAGGCTACCGAAAACTCCCAGTTTCTAATGATATTCTTGTCCTGTGATATAGAAGGAGGCAGGCAGGAAATGGGCTGTCTGCCTCTGTGGAGGAAAATTGACCTGCTACAGGTCAGTCCTCTCAAGGAATTGCTCCATGTCTTGATAATGCTATTAAATAATAAGAAGGAACGGGACCATATAAAACATTGGTTCAGTTTAATATTTAAAAAAATATTAAGAGTACTAAAAGCATGTAAGTAGTAAAACATGACAAAGTAACATATGAACATAGTAATAATAACGATGTCCACATGAGTGCTTGTAATATCTATTCTAGTATCTATTCATGTCTTAATTTATTGGGTTCTTATTTCACAAATGAGAAAAATGATACTCATTTACAAATGCAGAACATGAGGGTCAGAAAGGTTAAGAGATTTGCCTTTGATCACACAGTAAAAGAGTACCTGGAATATTGTAAGCACCCAATAAATGTAGGCAGTTATATGTCAGGAAGAAAAAAAAAGCTTGATCCCAAGTGTATTTATCAGGAATCTTTTAAGTACAAGGGAATTTAATATAGGAAATAAGGTGCTTATAGTAATAATATACGCTTATTATAGATGACCTGAAAAATTTAGGAAAGTGCAAAGAAGGGGAAAAAATTGCTAAGAGTTTTATCACCAAAAGTCAATCACACTTAATAAGCCAGGCAGAGAAAGACAAACACTGCATGATTTTACTTATATGTGGAATCTTAAAAAAACGTCCAGTTCTTAGAGACAGAGAGTAGAAAAGTGGGGTGTGGAGAAAATAGGGAAAAATTGGTGAAAGTTACAAACTTTCATCTGTAAGACAAATAAAATCTATGGATCAAATGTAAAACAGGGCCACTATAGATGGTGACACTGTATTTGTACAATTAAATTTTGCTAGGAGCATAGAATACCCTGCCAGCCTGCCTCTCCCCAATGACGTGAGGTGATGGATGTGTTAATAAACTTGGTGGAAAGAGTACTTTCACAATGTTTAAGTATTGTATATCAAATCATCACATTGTACACTTTAAATATCTTACAATTTTATGTCAATTATACCTCAGTGTAACTGAAAAAGGCCACTATTCATATTTTCCTTTAATTTTTGTGATAATACTTAGAGTCTACTTGTTCTTTTAAATCTAACATTTAAATATTCCATGTTATTATCTGAAAATATCATTTTAAATGCTCCATAATTTATCCTTATTTTTGATTTAGGTTGTTTACATGATTACAGTTATTACTATTATAAATAACATATAATGAATATTTTGATGACTGTTTCCTGAGTGTATAATTTTCCTGAGGAGATTTCAAGAGTTGAAACTAGAGCACCATAGGGTATGAGCCTGTTTAAGGGAAAAGGTCATACAAATGTATTTAATTAGAAGAGACTACAGAACTCTGTCTTCATGTGCTATAGGAGTTAAAGAATTTGGAGTGGCCAAGACAACTTCACTGCCCATAAAATCCATTTTCTTCTTTACTGAGAGAGAACTGAGTCCGCCTCTCACACAACCAAATTGCCAAGCCGTTGGAACCTGTCCTCATCGTACGCTTTCCCTTCTCCCCTAAAGATGGAATGAACTAGCTGTGCACCCGTCTAAGGCTACCCCCTCATTTGTGCACTTGATTCCACCTGTTCTCATCTGCCCAAGAGCATGGCTCCTAACAGTGTCCCATCTCTTCCCTGTAACACCCTCAGTTTTGGCCTTTCAACTTTATTTGCTTTCTTCAAGCAAAAATACCCTTTTTCTTAAAAGGAAAATCTTATCCACATCCTCCATCAGCTTCTGCCCCAGTCACCTACTCCAGTTTTCAGCAGGATTTTTTTGTGAAGGAGGGGTCTAGATTTGCAGTTTCCACTTCATCTCTTCCCATTCTCTTTTTATTAATTAATCAATTAATTAATTTTTCAATTACAGTTTATACTCAATATAGTTTGTAATGGTTTCAGGTATACAACATAACAGTTAGACAATCATATACTTTTCAAAGTGCTCCCCCTGATATTTCCAGTACCCACCTGTCACCATACATTGTTATTACAATATTATCAACTATAGTCCCTATGCTGGATTTCACATCCCCATGGCTATTCTGTTACCACCAATTTGTACTTCTTAAGCCCTTCTTTGCCTTTTCACCCAGTCCCCAAACTCACTTTCCCTTTGGCAACCATCAGTCTGTTCTCTGTATCTATGAGTCTGCTGCTGTTTCATTTGTTCCTTTATATTGTTCTTTAGATGCCACGTATAGGTGAAATTACATGGTATTTTGTCTTTCTCTGCCTGATTTATTTCACTTTGCATAATACCCTCTAGGCCCATCCATGCTACCTCAAATGGTATGATTTCATTTGTTTAAGGCTATTCTCTCTTGAATCCATACCTGTTATTCAATCATTCCAGACAGTCTTGGGGATCCATACGAACACCATGATCACTTACTTTTGGAGACAGGCAGAAACTTTATTCCAGGGGACTCTTCTGCCAAGACACAGCTGTTGTTTTGATTCAAAGAAAAAGGGATGTGGTGTGAAAACTGAATGTGGAGTTACAGTAGGAAAGGACAAAAGGAGTTAGTACCAAGGAAATGATTGTGAGGCTGACTGACAGAGAAGAGAAAATGAGTTCCGAGGTGCACAGGTCTAATTGAGAGCCCAGCGTACTTTGTGGTCCCCACAGGGTTAATTCTGTCTCAGACTCATACTTTGCCAATATATCCAGGAAGGTGGGGGTCACGAAGACAGATATAGGTCCTGGAAAATGTCTCAAGTGGTGAAAGCCCCTTGCTTGAGTAATTGAAAGCTAAACTGGACCAAGCACTATGAAATATAATTTGGCTCTCTTCTCCAGGGAATGGAGAAAATGACCTAATAGGTCTTTTCCATCTCTGCCTCCTCTGACCTCTGGCTGTTAACATCACTTTTCCTCGTTATGTCAGAATGAATTGCCTATTTACCACTGAACTCCGGAAAGCATTTTTTTGCCTCCCTAGGTAAGACAACAACCTGGCATTTGCTACATGCACTTCATTTCAACTTAATCAATGTGCCAAGAGCCGTTCTGAAATGGGTATTATTATTTTCAGGAAATTTAGCTTACTTGCTGGGTTTATGGTTCCTCTTCACTGTCAAACCAGAGTGCTTCCAAATTTTAGAAGAAATTCCCAAGAGAATGTAAACTATATTAGCAAAATGGGAAGGAAAATGAAGTGATATGGCCTTTAAATTGCCGATAACCCCCATAGCAGGGTCGTTTATTGGTACTGAAACCTGCTCAACCTGGTTTTTGCCATGACAATAAAAACTGAAAAACACTGATGCAGGATGACTGCATTTATATTCTACGGTATTGCATAAATTTTTCTTTCTTGGACAGAAGGAAGAAATAGAAGTTATTTAAATATCTTATCAAGAAATAAATGGTGTTTTCTGGAGATTTTATATGTGTACATACACATATATATACATTGATACATATATGTATATATCACTTTCATCACTAAGATTAAGTGAAAAGTGACAGGTTGTAATTTACCCAAAAAAAATCATTGTTTTCTGCACAGTCTTGATTAAATGAGGTAATAAATCATATATCTAAAACATGCCAAGCATCTGCCAAAACAAAAGTTGGCTCAGAAAGTGACGAAAATAGAATTGTGGAGTAGTAGGCATTTTATAGTCTGTCACTGATGTGACAAGAAATGATAAAGGGCGGCATTATATCTTGTCTGCGGATAGTCCAGCCACATATTTTCTACTGCAATTCTTTTGTTTGGCCCTCTTTATCTTCATTTAAATGGCCTGCATCTCCTTGAGCTGCAGCAAAGATATATATTTTCCCTGCTAATGATGTGTCTCCCATGGTCCCGGGATGATTTTCACACTTGATGAAATTCCTCTACGGAGGGAGCGACCATCCGTCAGTGTGCTGCAAATGGGGCTGGACACAACGTTGACTTTTTCACTCTCTGTGGACAGAGAGGCCCTGCACGCTCGTGTTTTACTGAGGCTTCACTCCCAGGAGAGATGTGTTTTCCCCGTTACTTTACAAAGATCGTTTAGCTTGTAACATTCTGCCTGTCTATCAAAATTTGTGTTTGACCAAATCCCTGTTTATGGTTCTGACACTACCCTTTCTACTTATTTTATTAAGATGAGAATAAACAAATACAAATCTATGAAAATCAATTAATAAAACTAAAAACTAACAAGTTTAGGTTGTTTCTGAAAGTGCAGTGCCTCACTTTGGACAACCAGTGCATGACCAATAACATGTAATACAAATGTCGGGGGAAATGGCACATGCTTCACACTTTGGTAGCTCACAAACTCAGCAGGGATATAGTAAATTTGCAGATATTAAGATAATTAATACCGCAAAACAAGGTTCATTTGTTCAAGGTGTTTGGTGTAGGTGGTATAAGGATTCCTCAGAAAGGGAGGGTCCTTGATCTTGAATTGACTAAGATTTATACAGACAAAGAGGAGGAAGGCAAGGTGAAGCTTTAGGAATGAAATAATAAAGAGGCAGGAAATAGCAGTACTGATATGGACCCTATTGTAAAAATAAAAACAAAACAAAACAAAACAACCGACCAACCAGTCAGCCAAACAACAATAACCCCTGCGGGGGTATCACCTTAGAAAGGAAGCTAAACTACGCAACTTTGTGAATCCAAAGAAAATAAAAAACAATACAATAATCTGTGATTTCCACCTCCTCTTTTTTCCCTTTAGAGGTTATAATTTCTTATGTTTCCATTTTCACATTGTTATCTTTGAAGCTCGGTAGTACACGCACTGGCAAAATAGTTCATACAAAAGGGTATATATTGAAAAATGAGTCCCACCTCATACCCCCGGCACTCCATCGTTCTCCTCACTGGAAGTGACCCCTTCACTAGTTTCTTCTCTATATTTCTTGGATATTTTAGGCATATAGAATTACATGTATATGTATATACATGTATAGTAGAAACTTATTTATATACATTATTATATTACACATTATTTATATAGAATTTATTTTCTCAATTATAAGCAATTCATTTATATAGTATCATAAATAATATATAATTTATATTTGATAAAAATCCATTTATATATAACATAGATACTATATAGATACACATGCACACATATATACACACACATATATATAATTCCATATGCCTAAAATATCATTTATGTAGTATATAAATGAATTTCTACCATAATTCTTTAAACTCTGAGGGGATTTCTTTTGAAAATTTGCCACTGTATTATTCTATTGGTCATAGAAATACCCTTCATTTATTTATGCTCATTTTGTACCAAGAAATAGTTTCACTTTTTACCATATGAGTCTGGTGAATTCTCATAAAATCTACCTAAGAACCATCACAACAAGAATGATGAAATGTGTCAAATGGGCTGATATTGTCAGTCGTCCTGTGAGAGGCACCAACATGGAAAAGCCAAAGCAGCTCACAGCACCTGGAGCCCGTTCCATCCAGGCCCTGTGATCTTTGTACCAAAATCACATGGACAGGAGTTGGCCATGGTTTTGAGCAAATATAACCTCTTAGTAAAATGTCATGAGGAGATATCAATATGCAGAATACTAGGTGTCTTTTTATGAAGTCCAGAGCTGAATGGGGACAAAAGAGGCAAGTCACGAAGTATTGAATTTGAATACTTATGTCCACATTATACAAAATGACATGTTCGGAAAGATGCCTATAAATTTCACCAGGTAGTTTTCTCTGAGAATGAGTTTTGAATAAACTTTAAGGTCACGATTAAATATTAACTTCTCTTTTTTTGGACAAGGAACAGAGACAACTTAAACTAGTTCAAGCAAAAGATGTATTTCATGGGACCCTAAATCATAAAGGATAATTGGGTTGCCCTAGAATTTATCTTCATTTTACAGATTAGGAAACTGAGAATTACAGAGAATAAACAGCTAGTCCAAGGTTTTAGGACTTTAGTCCATGTCAAGAAGGCTGAGCCAGATAAAACCAAGAACGAAATTTTGAAAACAAGTTTCCTTATTGATGGAAACATTCTTTTTGGTTAAACACATTATATTTCTTCAGCATGTAAAGTAGTACTTCTCAAGTTCCTGCATTTTAATACAGTGTTTCAAAAGGAGCACGAAAGAAATTCTTTATCTCTTCTCAATTCCACTGTCCCCACTGTAAAACTGCTCTTGTCCTGTGGTATTTATTGGTTTAGAACAATTATTGAGTGGTTTACATTTACAGTGTAATTGTTGGTTTATATGTCAGTCATTCCCAACTAGTCTATGAGTGCTTAGCATAACTTCTGGCAGATAGGTAGTAGGCACTTGGAGGAGGATTGTTAACTGAAGTGAAATTGAATTGCAGTAGCCTCTTCTACATATAGGAGGCAAGTCTTTTTTTGTTTGTTTTTCTTTTGTCCGAGTTAACATGTGGAAAGACATTGTGATTTGAAACGTGTGTTTAAGAAACAACGATTAGATTTCTAGAGTGGGTGCCTCCTTAATTAGGCATTTCATTTGAAAAGCGGTCTAGGGCAAATTGTGGCAGACATTGAATGCCAGGTTAAATAAGGAATCTATCTCGCGGATAATAGAAAATCAGCCATGAGTTCTAAGCAACATACTGTCTGTAGTATTACAGATAAAAGGTGATAAGACCTTGAATTAGGGTGATAACATTTTGAAAAAATAATCAACAAATGTCATGAATCTGAAAATTTTTGCTTATGGAAGGACCCATCTTCCTCATTTTTAGTACAGTTAATGAGGACTAGAGGGAACAAGAAACTTGTCTATAATCATATAACTGGTAGTAGACCTGGGATTTCAATTCTAGTTCATTAGCTAGATATGTCAGTGTTAAACTGAAGAGTCTGAGATAGTCTCCCTTCTAGAATTAGGTCCTCGTCCTTGCTTTGAGGAATGAAATAGCTCTATCCAAAGAAGAGCACTTATTTTCATCACTATAAACTTGTGGTACCCCTCTGCATATCTCTGAGGCCAGGCCAATCATTGTCTTGCCCTTAGGCAAGTGCTGGTACCCAAACAATTTGTGCCAGTCAGTTCTACCATATTTCTCATTCATGTATAATCCATATACATGAATGTATATATACATGGATGGATATATAAATATATAAAACTCCAAATATATTTACTTTCTCTCTATCCTCCAGCTACTTAATGCATGTATTGATGTACTTTTTCCTTCTCTTGAGTACCTTTCTTTCCCAGTATTTCCCAATAGCCCTTGCTCTATCATAAATAAACCTCTGTATGCTGAACTTTACAAGAAACCTCTTTTTCCTCTTTCTCTCCCTCCTTCTCTCTTTCTATTTCAGAGGACACAACTCATAATCACCTTTGAATACATCACCTGAAGAAACCACTTAGATATTTTACATCTCATGTCTTCAGGGACCAAGAAGGGGTTTCTTAGGGTTGCTATCAGATGACTATTTTCCCATATCTTAGTTATCTTAGGTTGCTACTATAAAATATCATTGTTTGGGTGGCTTAAAAAACAGAAATTTATTTCTCACAGTTCTTGAGGCTGAAATACTCAAGATTAGGGTGCTAGGCAGTTCTGTTCCTGGTGTGACTCTCTTCCTGGTGTGCAGATGGCCACCTTCTTGCTTTGTGTTCACATGGCAGAGAGAGACCTCTGGTCTCTCTTCCTCTTATGAGAACACTCGTGCCATAGTCGGTGTTCCACATTTATAAACTAATCTGAAACTAATTACCTCCCAATGGCCTCACCTCCAAATGTAATCACTTTGGGAGTTAGGGCTTCAACATTTTAATTTTGGAAGGACCCAAATATTCAGTCCATAAGAAGTCACAAACCAAACCAAACCAAACCAAACCAAACCAAACCAGACCCTAATTGGCTTTTGACACTCAGCTATATGTTCTGTCTCCATCACTGTTATTTATCAGCTTATTGATTACTCTTCTCAACTGATGATGCTGGGACCAGAATGATTTCAAAATCTGCTTAAGTAATCCATCTCACAACTTTCCTGGGCTTCAGTGACACTGACACTCGTTATACTTCTGTCATCCATTCTGAGGACCACGTCTGTGTCTTGACCTCACTCTAACTGGCTCCATTACACATGAATAATAATTCTAGTGTCTGAATCTCAGACTACATTCTTCTGTTATCTGCTTTGTCCTGTTTCTTGACTTTCCGTGTTCATGCCATTTTGTTCTCAATTTTCTTCCAACCCAGTGGTTTTCTTCTGGTACCTATTCCCTTTCCATCCACCATGAATCCCACAGTTTGATATCATCTATCTCCTTGACCCCGCATTTCCTCTACACCCTTTGCCAGACAGACTTCACCTCTAGATAATACTTCTGTGCGCTTTGTTATTCCTAACCCCAGGTGGCAGAGTTCGAGGCGAAGAAAATATCTGTGCTTCAAGGAACCACAACAAATGGACATGCTCTAATTTCTGCTGGGTGCTGAGAAACAAAGTCATGCCTCTCTTATGTTGGTGAGCTTCTCGTCTGATGCGTCTTGAGGAGAAACCTTCACCTTTCTCCTCAAGGTTCTATTCAGTTGCTGTTCTTCACTCTGCCCATCAAAATTTTTGACTCCTCGTGTTCAATGGAGGTTAAAATTGGCTTCAGCTTCTCACTAGACTGTGAGATCCTTGAGGTCAGGGACCCTGTTTTGTTCATTTTTATATACCCTTGTCGCAGTGCTTGGCATATCTTAGACACTCAATAAATATTGAATAAATAAATTTACCTTTTCCCTATGCACAAACTGATTGGCATCAACACCCCAAATTAGCTAGTTTCAGAAGATATGTTTTTCTGCCCTATGGGACCAAGTTATTTGCCTATGCCCAAGCCCCCTTCTCTTGGTGGCTACTAGGGACCTTTTTTCCATGTTATCACCTCTCTCTTATGTATTCAAATTCTTCCTCTATTAGCTGTTTTTCTTTTAGCTATAAATATTTTCAAACATCTCTAATATGAGATAAACTATACAAATATTCCTTTAAAATCTGAATTTATCTCTAGCTAATATAAAATGTCCTACTTCCCACCAACTCTAAAATCACTGAAGATATGATCTTTATTTCTTGACCTCAGGTGGCTTCAACCTTGACCTCTGTTTGGAATCTATCACAATGATCCCCAGGTGTCAAAGCAAACACATGTGTTAAAGGGCTTGTCTTGCTGAACTTTACCACTTCTGAAGTTTTCCCTTGACTTCTATAATTTTACGTTTTAAATCACTTTTCATTTTCCAGATGGGCTCCTGTTCTGCACTTCAACCTGTAAGTGCCAGTGGTCCCCAGAGACCTCTCTTCTCACACATCTCCCTGGTGATTTCAGCTGACCCCGAACTCTATCAAGAAACTTAAGACTTTGTATTATAGCACATCGTTTCTGAGAAGTAACGTGCTAATAGTGGGGAATTTTGCTTTAAAGCACAAGACCAAACAACCACTAGTTTTGAGATGACCTGTTTCAGCATTTCTTAGTGTTTCTGGCATTTTGTGCTTGATAGGCCTGTTTGCTATGGGGGCTGTTGGGATGCTTAGCAAATCACTGGTCTTTACTCACTAGATGCCAGCAGTGCCCCTGTGTTGTGATAGCCAAAATTGTCTCCAGACATTGGCCAAAGTCTCCTGCAGGTCAAAATTGCCCCTTGTTAAGAAACACTGATCTGTCTGAAAGGGGCTAATAACAATGAGCAAAGGAGGAACGATTAGTTCATTGTATTGTTAGGTTCCAGAAATGAGCTCTAATTTCAAATTAATCTGATCATGTTTTGAATGAACTCTGCATTTCTCTTTACCCTTACAGTCCCATTGACTTTGCCAATTTGCAGGGTAATTTGGTAACGTTTCCTGGAAATTAAATTTTTCTCTCTTTGTTCTGTGGTTTGCTTTCCATGGAATATAGGCAGCCGTGGTAGGGAACCTTAACAGCAGCCCGGAATAGGTGGTACTCGTGGAGGGGGAGGTGGGATTGCTGATGGTTAACTGATCACGAAAGAGGGAAAATACAACTTTTCAGGGGGACAATTGCAACTGTACCTAATTCACTTTCTTTTTTGATAAATTACTGAAACTTGCAATGCCTTGGTCTCTTTATGTGAATTCAACTAATATGGAAATGGAAATTATCCCAGCAAAATTTTGAACCTTCGTTACTTTTCACTTATATTTTTTTCGATTAAATGCAAATTTAGTCCTTCTCATATTAATGGACTGTGAACGTCCCATAGGAATGTGCCCTTCTACAACACTTTGGCAAAAGGACCTGTTTTTTAAGTTTGCTTCTCGATGAACCAGTCATCAAGAGCAGGGACACGCTGGTGTCCGTTTTGGAATCAACTGAAATCTTTAGAGTCAAACCTGAGCATGTATAGATTGAAGAGTTTGCTGCTTTCGTTTGACTAGGCCAAAAGAAAATAAAATGCAAAACAAGAACAAACTACATCATCTCAGCCAAATGTTTATTATATTGAAGAATTTAATAAATTAGAAATCTTTTCCCTTTCATGAGATGATGGTCTCAGTACATTAACCAGATTCCTGACACAGGAGGTAAGAAAAAGACTCTATACTCATTGGGCCACAAAGTGAATGGTGACAATGATTTGTGACTTAAAATTTGACCAAAACTTCACATTTTGCAAGCCTCTACATAGAGAGTGCTATCGATACAGCCAAAGGAAAATATGCACGTTTGAGAAAAACTAATGGCTTCTTTAGAGGATTCATGTTTTTTGAGGTTTCTTAAAGCAGCTCAGCTGCCATGGCTGGCAGACAGCCGTGAGAGAGAATTAGAGTTCATCTTTTCTTTCTTTTTTTCCCCTTCAGTGTTTCTAGTTTGCCCTAATTTGGAGTCATTGGATTTTTCTTCCTAGAAAATTCCAGGCACGCAGTTCCCCCTTTCAATTCAACTATGACACTGTTAACTGGGCAATAGTGGAACAAAGTTCCCCTTAAATGATTCTGACATTCCTCAGAAGCAAGACCATTGATCACCTGTAATCTTAATGGATTGGAACTAATTTCTGATGACCCAAAGTTTCCTCAGTTGGAAAGAAAATAAATTATAAGAAGCACCAACAAAAACCCACATACAGTAAACATAAGCTCCAGAGACCAAAAGTCCGTCTTCACCAAACGGATGATCAGTGATGGTTAATGCCTTGTGCATAAATTTCTCCCTGGAAAAACATTTAGAAATTCTTTTGATGTAGCACTCATACGAAATCAACCTTAAAAAGGCAACATTTCCCTAACACTCTCTCTTCTCTGTTCACTTGATTTTTCTTATTAACTGTTATGATCATCTGACATATACTGTAACATTTTTTTACTTTATAAACCTGTAAATTTTTAAATATTTCAACTATTTTGTAATAATACTTAAACACATATTTTACAGTTGAACAAAATATTTTCCTTCGTGTCCTCATTCTATAAGCATTTTGCTATTTTTAAAATTATTATTATTTTTTACTTCCTAAACTTTGTTGTTGTTGTTTTGTTAAAAACTAAGACACACACACACACACACACACACACACACACACACACACTGGCTTAGACCTTCACGGAGCCAGAGTCATCAGTATCACCATCCTCCGCCTCCACGTCTTGTCCCACTAGAAGGTCTTCAGGGGCAATAACATGCACAGAACTGTCATCTCCTATGATAACACTGCCTCCTCCTGGGCCACCTCCTGAAGGACCAACCTGAGGATCTTCTTAAGGAGGTGTCATTCTTTTCAGAAACAGGTCCATGGTGTTTTTTTTTTTTCTTCATCATAGATTTACTCTATATTAATGAAAACCTTTTGGTGTTGGAGTCCCTGTTTTCAAACCTTTTAAGGAGACTGTTAAGGTCTGCAAAATCTTCTGCTAAACCCTTCACTGTGAGTTTTCTTGGGAGTTCTTTTTCTTCTCCTGCAGTTTCCCCTTGTCTTGCCTTTCCTTTAGCCATGTGTTTCTGTCCCAGTTCTAATCATTTCCCATTAGTCAACTCCTCAGGAACCACCTCTAGGTTTCCTCAATGTCATCCGCATCCATGCCCAGGTTAAAGTTGTTGACAGCCTCAACCACGGTCGTGTTGATTATTGTAACCTCCTCATCCTTGGCAAATCCTTTGAAGTCACGGATGAACCTCTTGGGCATCTTCTTCCATATGTCATTCGTATGCTCTTTTGTAACATCACCCCAAGTCCAAGCAAGGTTCTTGATGCAATCGCAGATGTTGTAATCCTTTCAGAATTGCGTTTTTCAGTGTCTTCCTCAGTTGTAACAATAGCCTTGGCAAAAGTTCTCCTCAGTAGTGGGCCTTAAAAGCTGCTGTAACTCTTTGATACATCAGTTGGATCTAAGAGGTCGGATGTGGAGGGAAAAATACCCCTTTGACATGGCACTGAAGATCACCAATAAAAGGAGGCTGTCCAAGAGCATTATCAACAATAAGCAAACTACTGAAAGATGTGTTATTCTCCGAAGGGTACTTTTTCATTTTGCTGGCATAGCAATGTCGGAGGGCATCCTGGAAGAGGAGCTGGGTCACCCATGACTTCTCACCATTCCTGTCAGATGCTGACAGTGTGTGGTTACTGATCTACTTGAAGGACCTGGGGTTCTCACTGTGCCAGATCACAAAGGGCTTCCATTTGCAGCCTGCAACATTGTCACCAGGCAATGATATCAACTTCAAATGTGGCTTTGGCTTGACCTCCCTGTGGATGAAAGTCCTTTTAGGCATTTGTTTCCAAAATAGGGAGGTTTCATCAATGTTGGATATTTGCTCTGGCAAGTAATTTTCCTTCATAAGCAGCTTATCTGTAGTTCCAAAAATTCTTCAACTGCCTTCTCATCAGCACTAGCAGACTCACCACTCATTTCACATTGTTTAATGAATAACAATTCTTGAACTATTTAAACGACATAGCACTAGCAGTAAATTCAACACCTAGGCTTGTCCAGCCTTTTCTTTGAACACACAGGGAAGCATCTTGCTTTGGTTGCGATCTTCATGATGCAGAGAGGGGTACTTACGCTTCTGTGTGTGGTCTTCAAGCCAGGTCATTAGAAATTTCTCCACGTCTGATATAGGCCCTTCTTGCATTTTTGTTAGTCTCGTTGCCTTCCGTGGAGCAGATCCTTGAACAGCTTCCTTGACTTTGTTTTCATTTGACTTCATGGAGTCATGGTCTTTTGGTAAAAAAGTAGTTGATAATTTGAATTCATGTACCTAAGAAGGTATGTGAATATGTTCTCCAAAATAGAATTGTATCATGTGGAAGACCAATTTCCTCTTGGCTGAAGGTCAGGGTTGCTGTTAATGCATGGCTAAGCAGAAACACGGTGCTCATTCCCTCGTGCAACATTGCACGAGACAGGCACCCTCCACAACTTCTGCATAGTGCCTGGATCTGCACCACGTGAGGTCCATCCATAGAATGTCTACCTGGGGACTTCAGGGACCCTTTCCGCCCTAAATATGAGATTTCTTGGTCTTAAAACCAACATTTTAGGATGGGCAGACTGCAGGGTGAAACCTCCCCCTCCCATAATTCTCAGTTCCTGGCATTCACACCATGTGTCATCTCCTGCCTTTGAATGTAGGCACAACCTGTGATTTTCTTCTAACCAATAGACTATGGCAAAGATGATGGACTGTTGCTTGTGTGATTAGGTTGCTTTACATGAGACCTCATCTTAGAATTGGGAGAGATGCTCCCAGTTGGCTTTTAAGGTGTATGAGCATGTTGAGGAAGCCCATACAGAAAGGAACTTCAGGCAGCCCCTAGTTACTATGATTACCTCTAGGTGAGGGCCAGCAAAAAGCTGGGTCCCCAGCTCTAAAAGCTGGAAGGAGTGAATTCTGTCAGTTACCCTTGTGAGCTTGGAAGAAGATTAATTCCCAGTCAAACCTCCAGATAAGAATTTAGCCTGTATACTGGTGCAGCCACTATGGAAAACAAAAGGGAAATTCTTCAGAAAATTAAAAGTAGAACTATCATATGACTTAGCAATTTCACTTCTGGGTATTTATCTGAATGAATTAAAAATACTAATTTGAAAAGATATATGCACCCTTATTTATAATAGCCAAGACATGAAAGCAACCTCGGTGTCCCTTGGTAGATGACGGTATGAAAGAAGGTGCAGTGCATATATACAATGGGACATTACTCAGCCATAAAAAAGGAAACCTTGACATTTATGACCACATGGGTGGACTTAGAGGGCATTATATTATGTGAAATAAATCAGATGAAGAGAAATACTGCATGGCTTCACTTATACGTGGAATTTAAGAATCAGAACAAATGAATAAGCAAAATAGAAACCCACTCATGGTACAGAGAACTAACTAATGGTTGTCAGGGGAGGAGTTAGGGTGATGGGCTAAAAGAGCGAGAGGGATTAAGAAGTACGAACCGCCAGTTATAAAATAAGTCACAGGGGTGTGAATACAGCAGAGAGCATAGTGATAACTATGTACAGTGACAGATGGTTCCTAGACTTATTGTGGTGACCGTTTTGTAAGGCATACAAATCTAATCAGTGTGTTGTATACCTAAAATTAATATAATATTGTACATCAACTATAATGAAAACATAAAAATAAAGTAATAAAGTAAATCTAAAAAATAATAATTTAGCCTGACTGATACCTTCCTTTCAGCCACGTGGGACGCTGAGTCTAGAACCCAGCTAAGCCTTTGATCCACGAGAACTGTGACATGATTATTGTGTGCTGTTTTAAGCTGCTCAGCCAATGGCAATTCATCACGCAGCTAATGAAACTAATATAAGGATTTAAAAATACCAAATTAAAGAGCTAATTTTTAAAATTTCAGAGTTTGCGGAGTATCTGCCCTTGCCCTGCATTCAGGAGAGAGACGCCCTGTACTGTGAGATACCCCGAGACTGGCTCATGTCTGCCAGAAATAGGAACATCAGCAGCTGCTGCCGGAGGCCTGGTATTTTTTTTTTTCTAATAATTTGTAGCTTAAAAGACAAGTGTCCAACGTTGTGCTGCATTGACTAGCTAAATAGGCTGAAACGGAACTTGCTTGTTAGGGCCCAGCTAACATTCATTATGCAGACTTTTTTCATACCATCTGTTTTCAGCAGTTTGGCTATCTATATGCTGTTGACAGGAATCTGACAGATTAATCTGAGAATAGTATGATACTTGGTCAAGGGATATTTAGATATTAATGTTGTGGACTTGAGTGGACAGTAACGACAAGGAAACACAACAGGGGAATAAAGAAGAAATGTAAGGCAAGGGGGGTTTCACAGATTACTTATGGCCAAGGTGCTTGCAAATTCACCTGTGCTTGGTTGCGCTTGCTTCTCATTCCCTCAACCGCGTTTGGCTTTCCTTAGACGAGCGCTCCACAGGAGAACCACTCCTAGTTGGCTGACAGATTTAGGGTTGTTTCCTTGATGTCCCATCACTCTTCCTTTGGGGTCCCATTTCTCCAATTATACCTTGCCTATTTATGCCATGCAATTTTATTAGAGTGGATTGGGGTATAAATGGAAGAGAAAATTAAGAACTCACAATTCAAAGAGGAGTAAAAATAAAAACGTTCTCCCCAAATATCTGGGAATCGAGTGGGTAGTCTTAATGGGCATGGGGAAACTATGTAAATGTGTGATTCATTATAGTATTTATCCTATTCTAATTGCTCAAGAATTAGAAAATCAAAGAATGATTTGGGGAGTTTATGACAGTATCTGAAAATTATTTATACTTTATTACAAACACATGCTCTGTTTTTTTTTCCACTACCTGTTTGATCTTAGATATATCACTAAATATGTGTGGGTTTCAGTCTCCTAACCTGTAAATTAAGACACTGGAAAACCAGTTGAATTGTGGTTCCGTTGTGATTATAATGCAGAGTTTACAGACTTGTTTGGAGACTGAAATGAGAAAACAGACTTTCCATTGTGTCTGACCCAGGGCAGGTGCTTAGTAAATTTATATAATAATTTCTCTCCTTTTCCTTTCTTTTGCTTTCTAGTTTAATTTTCTGTCTATAATTTGATAGGGAGGCAGAAAAAAAACTAGACATTATTTGAAATAAGTTGGGACTTCCTAAGAAGGAAGTGAGGTTTTTCTTACAGCTGAGTAGTTACATTTAATATACCTGTTTACGAATAGGCCTATCTCTTTCTGAGCCTGACAGCCCATACTTAGGATGCTCAGGCAATGATACCCACACGGGTAATTCCCAGGACTGCATATTACATTGAATTCAGTTGGGACTTTGAATACACACATATGCCATAGTGAGTCCTCTTTATTTCCTAGGTTGTGACAATGACAGCATTGTTTATTGCTTTTCATTGTCCTATTACTTATTGTCATAACAATAAGCAGAGCATCACTTTGTAATTATGTAGCAGAAGAGCTTAGCAAAAGGCATTGCATGACTACAAATTAGAATTCTCATATAAATTGTTTCCAACAGTAAGTGGTGTTGGCCTTTGATATATTCATTTTATTGCATTCTAAGTGCGAGATTGATTGTTAGTATCTAGGTATCACTTATTCAATAGAGACATCCTTTCTGTATTATGAGTCATTTATACCATTTCAACAAACTGCCAAGCACATTCGAATGTCTACTGAAAGATTGGTGGCCCAATGACATCCACCACAAAATGTAGAATTATTTATTCCACCTGCCATAAATGTTATGTGAAGACAGAATAATAAAATATCATTCTTGCAATCTAGGGACAGATGATTTAAATCTGGAGGTGCAGTAATCCATATGTAGCCACAACGTGTTCATGATACATAACAGCTAAATTGGTGGTTGAGACTTTACATTCTGTTTGTGTCTGGAGGAGGTGAATTCATTATTAAAAAGAGCTAGAGTAACTGTTTCATGGACTAGCAGAACCCTAAAGAATTTGCTTCTTTGTAGGCAGAATAAAGTGCCAATGTGCAAAATATTTCTGAATGTGACTTTTGACATTGCCAGGCATATTTAAATTCCTGTCAATTTGTAGCGGTTTGGGAATCTAGCAACAATATGAAACTTTAGCGGGAAGGCAATGGCCACAACACAGATTGGACAACTTCAGTGTATCACAGGAGGGTAGATCTGAGCTGTTCCCTCCCATGCTGCCAGCTGCAAAGGACTAAAGGTGCTGGGCACAGCCCTTTCTCTAACCACTCACTTCCTCCAGTTCAAATTTCCAGAGACTACCTTTCAGATACTACTCTCTGTGAAACTGCATCCCCCTTCCTTGAGCCACTCCCTACAGCCCTTGGCTTCGGTACTTCCTTTCTTTTTTTTCACCCGAGGATATGTCATTGATTTGAGAGAGAGAAACAGTGACATGAGAAACACCCATCGGTTACCTCTCATAGGCAGACAACCAGGGATTGAACACACAACCTAAGTATGTGCCCTGACCGGGAATCAAACCCAACATTTTGGTGTACGGGATTACACTCTAATCAACTGAGCCACCCGGCCAGGGAGGCCTTGGTAGTCTTTGTCTATTTGTACTACTTAATAGCTCTCCTAAGGCCTTATCATCATAACACACACACACACACACACACACACATACATGCCCCTTTCTAATTGTTTCCCCTACTGGAATATGAGTTTCACATGGAGAAACATTTTGGTTTTCTTCACTGCTATTAAATACCCAGAGACTAAAAGAGCACCTAGGACAGAGTAAGTGCTCAAGAAGTATTTGTTTAGTGAATGAATACAGCATGAAATTAAGGGTTTCTGCATCAAAGGACAAAGATATCCCAAGAACGCAGTGATTTATACATACGTACATATTGACAATGCCTTTGTTCATGCTCTTCAGATAATGGAAACTTTAACTTCTAACACTTGGAAACCTAATCTGGCATAAGCACGAGGCAGACACATTGCTCCCTGGGCACTGCCAGCATGATTATAAGCAGAAGAGGAGTGTCTGCCACTGATCTGGCTGTGTAGATGGACCCACATCACATTCGGGGCTTCTCAGAATGGCAGGGGGTATTTTGGCCCATTGTACGTGATTGAAGTGAGATCTCTGGGCTCATTGTTACCCCATTCAAATGTCCTTTCCCCATTAACATGCAACCAGGCAACCAATCAAGTGAAAATCCCGTTGCTCTATAACTGCTATTGCCAGCACTATAAAAAGGCAAAGTATGTATTTTTTTGAATGATTACAATAGACAGACTCACAAGCCCATAAGGGGTTAAAACTGCTGAAAGCCCATCTGTAAAAAGCTATAATTACTAAGATTTACTGACTGCAATTGTGACAATGGAGGACAATTTTCTTAAAGCTAATCCAAACAGTCTTTAGAGCGGCCATTTGTAGCAGTAAACAGTTTGCTGCTACAGTCGAAGGCTGGAAGAATTTTTCTCTCCATCGTGGAGCTAAACCAAACACACCTGGAAGCTTACCTGGGGACTCAGGAAAGGAAATGTGGGAGATATATATCTCATTAAAAGACATTCATTTCTCTGTTCTCAAACTAATGTGCCATGCTCTGCCTTCACTACAAAACGAGTGAAACATCAGTGCATAATTAGGCATCACCCTATGACAGCATGAGCCGTTAATCAAACAATAATTTTAAGGGTTGTCGTGGAAGACAGGTTCAGGTTTATTCTTGGATTTTTTTTTTTTAAGTAGTACAAGCTGCTAGGTAGTGAAGCTCTGAAAAGAGAAGCATCAAGCCTAAAATATCAGAATATTTCTTTTTAACTGAAATAATGGACCTATTTATCCTTACAGGTTATCATTTCTATTCTAAATTGCCTTCAAGAATTTTTGGGGGGCTTCTCAGTGCTGGAAATATTTTCACCTACTGAAAAGAAATGAATGAAGTTAGAAAGTTTAAGCTATTGGTTAAATCTGGGTAAAATTTTTGAGAAGTAAATTTCACCACTTTTGTTTCTCTCCCCGATCATAACCCACATGAAGAGTCAATACATTGAAATCATTTTTCTATAGTATTAAAATAGCTTGCCGATTTGAATTTTTAAATCAATATTTTAATTCAGTTAAAAAAATGAGATTTGGCTAGTTTAATTGTTTTGCAACTTAGGGGCTTGAAATGACTAAGAATTCTGTAGCCTGGAGATTTTCTCGAGCCACTTTCCTAGAAGCTTTAAAAATTTTTTTCATTATGTCACTGTGGATGATTGCAATATCTATTCACTCATACCAACAAAGCACCACTGCCATGAAGCCTCAGGACCTGTAATTTTAGTTCTCTGTCTCGTTGCCTTTACGAGTGGAACATTACTGCTCAACTGAGTTTTGAAGTCCCTCTGTGTTTGAAAGAAGCCCATTTGGTCGGCTTGATATGGCCACTGAGATGTCTGGGCTCTACAAATACATTAGCTCCTCAGGCTGTGTATATCAGAGATACAATACTGTTCACACCAGAGGACAGTTGATTTCTTCCTGCAGAACAAGTCTATTCCCCCAGGATGGCTAATGATCAATAGTCATATCTTCAAAGAATATGCCATTTGCCAGTAGGAAGACAGCTAAGGGGAGACTTGGGATCACTAAATGGAGAAAAATAAGTTTTATTTCCGTCAGTGATGAGATTGGTAGGCAGTTCAGCAAATGAAACAAGAGCGGCTGAACTAAGCGTTCATAGGGTAGGGAAGTTGGCCTGACCCACTTTATAGCAACAACAGAGCAGCTCCAGGCACTGATCACAGCACCTTGAAAGCAGCCTAGAAACTGACCACAGTGTGCCAGCTGATCATAAAATGAAACGAAAGGGCAGCCATTAGGATATGCTTAAATGAAGGCAAATCTTTTCAAGAAGGAGGAAATATGATTTTCCAGCAGGAAATGGATCTCAGGCAATTCATTCGGACTACTGAAAGTAAAGCTAAAATGAAACTAAATGAAAATTAAAACAATATGTCTGAATTGTAGCTGAGAATAAAGGGCAACAAGTGTGATATTCATATAAGTCCATTTTACAAAAAAACTCACTAGATAATAAATATTGTATGGTATTAAAATATTTGTTGGTCGACACATTATTGTTCCCCTCTGTTTGAAGAACACCAGATACGGCAGGCGCCAGGTGAGGACGTGACTCTTACCATAGAGTTATATTGATCAGTTGTATAGATATTGCCATGAGATGTGTATCTCAAACATTTTATGTATCTGAGAATAGTCATGTGGCACTCTTGAGTGATTTATCTTTCTAAAGACTTTTTAATCTTGGGAAGGATCAAAGGCACCTGCAACAGTGGTTGCTTTCAGAGGGGGAAACTGAGGAATTGGGAACAGCAGAGGGAAGGAACTTACTTTTACCATTTAAAATTTTGCACCTTTTGAAATTTGATTCCTGGGCATGTATTATTTGTTCCTATGCATGTTTTTAAATATATATTTTCAATTTTACATATATTCAAATGTTTAAATTATATATTTGAAATAATCTAATTTACCTCTTTCCAATACTCACTATTACTTCCGCTCTCAGGCCTGCATCTTTGGGATGTGCTTGTTTCTTTGGTCCCTCATGAATTCCATACCCTAAAATAGGGTAAAATCATGCACCCCTAAAGACCCATTAACTTGACTATAGCCATCTCTTATTTCTCCCTTATTTTTAAATCTACCTTGCCTTAATAAATAGGACACTTTACGAAGAGGTTCTTTTTACTTCTGTAATCTCTCAGGAGAAACATTGACAGGGCAAATGCTCACATACATGCATAAACACTGTCAGGTAATAACAGGCCTATATTAAGTACCGAACTTCCTTTTGAGAAAAGGATTGTTTAGCCTCCTGAAGACCATCAGATAAGAACTGAATGTGGGGCTCTGAGTAATTGAGGGGAATGTTTGATGGGGAATGGTTTCTGCTGGTGTGTTGCTACCTGGCATCCCTGGAACTCAGGTGGAAAAACTTTTAAGGCTACTTTCGTGTCTTTTTCAAAGAAGAGATTTAATTAATTCAACAGGTGTGTATAAAAGAGGAAAGAAAATCCTTATGCTGCAAGCACAGACAGTTGACATTGGGGCTACATTTTGTGTGTGATCTATTTGAACTCCCTTCCCACTTTCCTTTATCCTCCAAGCATCTTATATGAAAAAGGAAACAATAAAAAATATTTTCAGGGAGCTCAAAATCTGGGGCTAGGTGTATTTACTCCAATTTTCATGGCTTAAAATTAGCTTTCACACTAGTTCATTTGTTAAATTGTCACCAGAAAGAGTATAATAGAGAAAGAAGAAAAAAACCAATCTTCCAACTGGGGAAATTGAGGGAAAGCGTGTCCTTAATGACAAAGGAGAACAGCATTTACCCGTTATTGTGACTTTAGAGGAAAAAAAAGGTACAGTGATGAGGAACAATGACTTTTTAAAGAGCTTGTTATGCATGAACTAGAAAAAGTGTCACAAGCGTCTCCCAGGACAGAATCCAAGATATAGGGTCATCGGCAGTTCCAAATTAGTGGTGCTCAGTTAAAGTGTGCCATATTGTGGAGAAGTTATCTCATTTCAAATGTCTCAAATCACTTGCACCACACTCTTGAAACATAATCGCCAAGGCTCTTCTGAATCGGACCGGCCATGTCAGCCTTAGAGCCACTCTACAGACCCACGCCTAGAACTGCTGAGATGCTGTTCATCAATCTGAGTAAGACCTGAATCAAGACCTGATGCTAAAATTGTACAAGATTTCAGATGGGTGGGTTTAAAGATATAATCAAATAAATATAAAAATTTCAGGGAACTAGAAGTATTTGTGAATTTCTAGTTATCTAGGGGAAGAAATTCTTTACAGTCTTTTAATCTTTAAATTCTGTCTTCATTGAGCTTCATTAAAAGAGAAGGTTTGGGATTTCAATATACAAGGTCCATATAAATATCTATTTGGTTTTTATATATTAGCAAAAAACATTGAAAAATAAAGTAATTCAATTCAATTTACAATAGCATACAAAAATCATATAATTAGGAATAAATTTAGTGAAAGATGTTCATAACATATACCCTGAAAACTATGAAACATTGATCAGGAAAACTAAAGAGGAAATAAATAAATGGAGAGAGGTATTATGTCCAGGGATAAGAAGACTTATGATTATTAAGAATCAATTATCCTCCAATTGATCTAGAGACTCAATACAATCCCAATCAAAACTCCAATAGGCTTTTAAAATGTATGTAATGTGTATCAGATCCCTATTGCTGCTGTAACAAATGACCACAAACTTAATGGTTTAAAATAACATAGTTTCTTATTTGTATAGTTTTAGATGCCAGAAGTTTGAAAATAGTCTAATGGGTTAAAATCAGGGCGCTGTCCAGGCTGGTTCTGTCTAGAGATGCCAGATATGTTCTGTTCCTTGCTTCATTCAGCCACTGTTGGTTCCCAGCATCCCTTGCCTTGTGGCTATATCACTCCCGTCTGTCCCACTGTCATATACCTTTTTTCTATTTTGTAGTCAAGTCTCTCTCTGCCTCCCTCTTCTATGAACATGTATGATTATGTTTATGGTATACCTGGATAATCTTCCCATTCAAGATCCTTAACTTGCTCACATCTACAAAGTCTCTTTTGCCATATAAAGTAACATTCTCAGGTTCCAGAGAGAAGGACCTGAATATCTTTGAGGACCATTATCAGCCTACTATGGAAAATGTAAACTCATTCCAAAATTCATATAGGAATGCAAAACATCTAAAACATAAAAGACAACCTGGAAGAAGAACCCAGTTGCAGGATTTATGCTACTTAGTTTCAAGACACACCATAAAGTACCAGTAATCAAGTCAGTGGTTTTGGTGTAACAGTAGATTAAAGGATAGGCCAATGAAACCATGGGGGAAGTAGCACTTGCTGAATTTCTCAGCGTTCCTGCTAAAAGCCCCGGCCTCCTGAGCCGTATTTGCTATAAAGACAGAGAGTGTATGCTTTCACTTCTCCTAGAAACATTTTCACATATCATGAAAATTGGATCTATAGCTTAAAAAAAAACAAACTTATCCCCAAAACCAAATGGGTACATCCACAGGCGCATAGATTAGCTCCAAAGGTGGTGGTGGTGGCTGGGGGGTGGGGGGGTGGGGACTAGAGTGCTACATTCCTGTTTATTTACATTTCGAATAATCCAAATTTCTGCATAAGTAGTGCTGAATTTCTTGATTCCCCATAAGTAAAAAGTGATTTTGCTAAAAGAGTTTAAATTCCCTCTCCTTACCTCTCAACCTACAGAATATTAATGATCAAACTTTAGCATATTTGTCACTCAGAGATTCATAAGCTCAACCTGTAGACATATATAGATATTGGTCTGTGAAGGCTCCAGAAGCCTATCTTTTTAATGAATATCCCAAGAGTTTCTGATGCAGGTAAGTCTAAGGGCCACTCTTTGATGAATATGGTCATAGAAACATACTGATTCTCCTAAGAAAATGACAATTCAAAGTCCTTGGTGAAACAAATCACCTTAGAAGGAAACAAAGTCTTCCATGGAAGTCAGTTAGCAATACGAGAGAAATAAAGTGGGGCACAGAAAACCTTCAACATGGACTAGCATATTCCTATTATTTGTCCTACTAATTAAGGTCCCCACTGAGGAGGACTAGTTGTTTTATCATCTTTACTGAGTTGTTAGTTGCCATTGAAAGAGTAGTTACCATTTTATAAGTACGATTAAGTGATTGTTTGGTAGTGACAGTAACACACTACCTCTCTCTCTATTATTCTCTCTCTCTCTCTCCTCCCCACCCCCATCTATCTGTCTGTAGTTTCCTATTTAGTCCCTACCAAAGAGCATGTGATGCTTTATCTCCACTTTCTTAACAGGGAAAACTAAATGAATGGCAGAGCCACAGTTTGAACCCAGGCTGTTTGACTTCATTGCCTATGTTCTTAAAACTCCAGTCCACATAATTACATGAACAGTATCCAGAGAAATAATTCTATAAATAGAAATCTGGATGGGCTAGATCTTAAATGACTATTAGAAATAAATTTCTGTTATGCAGAGTGAGCCTAACCAATAGGCAGCACCTTTTTTTTAAGGCAAAAATGAAGTGCATTTGGTAAGGGGCCTAGTTTAGAGGTAGTCAGGGGAAATTTAGCAAAGTAAGTGGGCAACAGGACAACAAAGGTAACCTGGGCTGTGTTGTAAACAGAGATGCTTGCACTCCATTTTCAGGGGGTGTGGGGGGAGGGGTAGTGATAGGGGATCTGGGAATCTTGGAGATGTGACATATGCAAAGTTTGGGAAGAGTAATTTGACAGTGCTCTCCAATATAGTGTGGAATGCAAATGGTCAGAAATTAGAGGTGAGGCCATCAATATTGAGGAAAACACACTCTTTTAGGAGAGAAATACTAAATTCAGCTATTAGTAGGGTATACTGCAATTCTCAGAACCTTAGAGAAGAGCCAGTTCCTGTGGACTATAAAAGCCTTTCACTTCAGTTCCAAATTACTGAACTTCTCAATTACAAAAACTACTGTTATTTGTTGTTTTCACTAGATTAGCTTGGGCAAATTTTTCACTTGGGTAAACAGAGTTCACTCAGGTGATTATGTCATAGTTTTTAAGGAATTTAATATGTTTGGAAGTAAATTGTGCACAGTTGCTCAATTCAACTAACCTTTCAGGCCATTTAGTTTCTTTTGGAAATGCATATATCTGAGTTTTCAAAACTACTTTTCCTATGAATACATAAGCTTTCCCCTTTGGTCTGATATTACAGCTAAGCTTTATAGAATTTTATTAAAAATACAGCAAGTCAGCGAAATAGTGTTCCATCTCTTCTATCAATGCCAATATTGTATACAGCCATGCACCGCTCCAATGATGGGGATACATTCTGAGAATTGCACCGTTAAGCAATTTCCTTGTTGTGCAAACACCATAGAGTGCACTTACACAAACCTAGATGGCGTAGCCTACAACTGTAATTGTATGTGCTATACTTTTATACAACTGCAAGCACAGTTAGGTTATTTACACCAGCATCACGTAAGTAATGCATTGCACTATGACTTTATGACGGCTACGAGGTCACTAGGTCATAGAACTATTTCAACTTAATTGTAATCATAGGGGACCACCACCATTTACGCGCTTCATCATTGACTAGAAAGTCCTTATGCGGGGCATTACTGTACATGCTTAGAATCATTTTAGCATCGGAACACTGGAGTTAAACCATTATCAATCAACAATTATCTGTGGCAAAGTTAAAATCTTAATCTTGTTAATGTGATGATACCATGTGCCAAAAATAGTGCTGTTTGCTTGTAATCATAACAAGAGCAACGGTTCTGCTTAGCTTACTTGGAAATGACAGGGACTCTATTCACAGAAGCTATTTGCTACATTTTCATGGTATCAGAACAAACGGCATATTCAGTATAAATGTCAATCAAACATTCATGTGCAATTAGATAAGTAAAAAATTGACTGTTTTGCTCACTTTTGCTTTTTTCACTAGTTGTTTGATCTGTATGAATCCTTCACTTTCCTTGGTAGAATTAAATAGTTTCTTAAGTATATCAAATATAAGGAGCTCTTTACCTGATGAAGCAGCCTGAACATTTAAGTACACTTAGATTTTTACTTACTATTATTGATGATTACAACAGGAAAAGCCACAACGATAAAAGAATAAAGGCAACAAATGATAGCAACTTATATGGGGCAGGTGCTGTGCCATATATTTTGTCTATAAAAACTCATTCATCTCTCATTATAATTTCATGAGTATAGGTTATACCAGTAAGAAAATTAAGTCAAAGAGGTAAAATAATTGTGTAAGAGATCATACAGTCTATAAGAGAAAAACTGGGATCTGAATCTCAATTGGTCAGTGATCCCTCTTCACATGATACTGCTTCCTATAATAGCAACACTGAAAATGTAATTAATATAATAAAATCTTATTTTATTATAAGAAATGAAAAGACAGATTGTGGTATAAATCTCCTTTTATTTGAAAGATGATTCCTTACTGTGTCAGGATAAGCAAAATATAAAGACAGAAAGCAAAACGAAGCCTTAGTCCTCTCTTCTTCAAGCAGGCCACTCTCAGATTTCTATATCTTGTGCTGACATTTCTCTGAAGCCACTGAACACCTGTCCTTTAAGGCAGCAGTCCTCAACCTTTTCAGCACCAGGGACTGGATTCATGGAAGACAGTTCTTCCACGGACTGAGGGTGAAGGGGGTGGTTTCAGGATGATTCAAGTGCATTACATTCAAGCCCACCTCCTGCTGTGTGGCATGGGTTCCTAACAGGCCCACACTGGTACTGGTTCACAGTGCAGATGTTTGGGACCCCTGCTTTAAAGGTTTTCCAGATCCTCAAGCTGAAAATGTCACCGGCGGAGCTTATTACCTTTCCTCTCATGTTTCTTTATTTCTTTTTTGTGTTTTAAATTACATTTATTGGGGTAACATTGGTTAATAAGATTATATAGGTTTCAAGTGTATATTTCTATGATAGATGATCTGTATATTGCTTTGTGTGCCCACCACCCAAAGTAAAATCATCTTCTGTCACCATATATTTGGTCCCCTTTACCCTTTACTGCCTCCACACCCTTCCCTCTGGTAACCACCATACTGTTGTCTGTATCTATGAGTTTCAGTTTTCTATCCCACATATGAGTGAAATTATGGTTCTTAGCTTCTGACTGACTTATTTCACTTAGCATAATGTTCTAAAGGTCACTCCATGTTGTTGCAAATGGCAATATTTCATTTTTTCTTCTGGTTTAGTAGCATTCCATATTATAATATGTACAATATCTTCTTTATCCAATCATCGATTGAAGGATGGTTTGGTTGTTTCCATGTCTTGGCCATCATGAATAATGCTGCAGTGAACATAGGGGTGCATATATCTTTGCTAATAAACGTTTTCAAAATTTTCAGGTAGATACTCACAAGAGAGTTTGTTGGATAACATGGTAACTCTAGACTTAATTTTTTGAGGAAACTTCAAAATATTTTCTGTAGCAGCTGTACCAGTTTACTTCCTACCGTCAGTGAATGAGGATTCCTTTTTTTCTTCAACTCTATAACACTGGCTATTACTTGTCTTGTTGATAATAGCCATTCTAACACAAGTGAGGGTGGTATCTCATTGAAGTTTTGATTTGCATTTCCCTAATTGCTGGTGAAGCTGAGCATCTTTTCATATATCTCTTGGCCATTTGTATATCTTCTTGGGAAAAGTGTCTGTTCAGGTCATCTGTCCATTTTTAATTGAATTGTTAATTTGGTATTGAGTTGTATGAGTTCTTTATTTTGGATATTAACCCATTGTCAGAGCTACTGTTTGCAAATGCCTTCTTCCTTTTGGTTGGTTGCCTTTCTGTTTTGTTGGAAGCTTCTTTTGCTGTGTAGAAGCTTTTTAGTCTGACATAGTTCCATTCATTTATTTTTGCCTTTACTTCCTTTGCCTTTGGATCAAATTCATAAAATCTTCTCTAAGACCAAGGTCTGTAAGTTTAGTACCTATGCTTCCTTCTATGTAATTTATTGTTTCAGATCTTATATTTAGGCCTTTGATCCATTTTTGAATTAATTTTTGTACATGGGAAAAATTATAGTCTAGGTTCATTCTTTTGCATGTGATTTTACAATTTTCTCAGCACCAATTATTGAAGAGGTTTTCTTTTCTTCATTGTATATTTTTGGCTCCTTGGTCAAAGATTATTTGCCCATGTACATGTGGTTTTATTTCTTGACTCTCAGTTCTGTCTTATTGTTCCATGTGTATTTGTTTCATTTTTTGCCAGTATGATGTTGTTTTGATTACCATCACTCTGTGGTATAATTTAAAGTCAGAGTGATAACTCTGTCTTCATTCTTTTTTCTGAGGATTGCTTTGGCTATTCAGAGTCTTTTGTGGTTCTATAAAAATCTGATGATGTTTTGTTCTATTTCTTTAAAAAATGTCATTGAGATTTTGTTGGGTATTACAATAAATGTGTATATTGCTTTGGGTAACACAGACATTTTAAATATGTTGATTCTTCCAGTCCATGAATATGGAATATCTTTCCATTTCATTGTGTCTTTTTAAATCTCTTTTAACAATGCATTGTAGTTTTCATTATAAAGGTCCTTCACATCATTTATTGTTCATTCCTAGGTATTTTATTCTTTTGGTTGCAATTGCAAAAGGAATTGTGTTTTTCATTTCTTTTTCTGAAATTTCATTGTCAGTATATAGAAATACAGTGGATTTTCATACACTGTTTTTATATCCTGCAACTTTACTGTATTTGTTTCTAATAGTTTTTTTTTTGTGTGGAGTCTTTAGTTTTCTATATGAAGAATCATGTCATCTTAAAAGGTTATAAAGGTCATAAAACTATGAGTAGAATCACCAACAAACTTATAGCATAAACAGGGATAATTTGTGGAAACAAAAATATAAAAGGGGAAGGGGTAAAGGTCTGAATTTGCAGAGGAGGTTAGAGATTAGATGCATTCAAAAGAAAAAAGACTACTGTATAAATGAAACTTTCTTTTTCATAAACTTAATGGTAATCACACACAAACAAATAAAAAAATTAGACACATTACTTAAGAGGAAGCAGAGGAAAAAAAGTATGGAATACTTCCAAGCAAAAACAACAGACAGAAACACAAAGAAAAAGAATGAATGGAGACACGGAGCTACCACAAAACAAAAGATAAAATTATTACAGGAAATTTTCATACATCAACCATTATCCTAAATGTAAATGGTCTGAATTAATCAATAAAAAGGCACAGAGTAGCAGATTGGATCAAAAACAAAATTTAGCCATGTGCTGCCTTCAGGAGACAAATATAAACTGCAAAGACAAAGACAGACTCAAAGTGAAAGTGTAGAAAATAATTAAGCATAAGTCATCCACAGAAAAGCAGGTATAGTTGTATTTATATCTGACAGATTTCAAGATAACAAAGGTAACAAGAGACAAAGATGGACATTTTATAATGATAAAGGGGACACTACATCAAGAAGGTGTAACACTTCTCAGAATATATGCACCCAGTCAGGGAGCCCTGAAATATACAAAGGAACTACTGGGAGAGCCAAAGGGGGAAACTGACAATAATACCATCATAGTAAGGGACCTAAATACTCCGTTGACAGCTCTCGATAAATCATCCAACAGAAAATCAATAAAAGAAATATTGGCCTAAAATGACACATTAGACTTAGTGGACATAATTGACATTTACAGAGCCTTTCATCCCAGAACATCAGATTACACACTCTTCTCCCAGTGCACATGGAACATTCTCAAGACATAAAGCTAGCATCTTGTTTCTTTATTCCCTGATTTGTTTTTGCGAGTGTCTCATCGAACTACCTTAAATACTGGTGGCACTTTTGAGTTCTTCCTCTCCCTCCCACCCTACATTTCTTAATTGCTATTGACTCTTCTTTCAAAATTTCCCTTTGATTTTGCTGTTACCATGCTAGTTCAAGCTGCTTTTATTCTTTCCTGAAGTATCTTTTTACCTATGTCCAGCTCACTGCTGGTTTGACTGCAGTGTTTCTTAATCACTGCCTTGATCATGCTACTAAACTACTCAAAATATGTCAGTGGCTCCACACTGCCTATATTATAGGGTTGCCAGATAAATCGGAGGATTCCCAGTTACATTGGAATTTAATAATTGCATGGGACCTACTTATAGTAAAAAAAATTTACCTGAGATTTAAATTTACTAAGTGTCCTGTGTTCTTGTGGCAAATTCAGGCAGCCCAGTTGTATCACTGAATATAAGCTCTAGCCTGCTGTGAGTAAATGAGCCCAGCCAAGGGTTCAGGTTTTATCTATCACCTCTGTTCCTCCTGCAGTCCATCCTCTAGGCAAATGACATTACTTACTCATGTTATACTGCTGCTATACACTGGATGTTTGTGGCCCTCTGCAAATTTATATGGTGAAACCTCATAGTTGAAAATGGGGTGTCTTGGAATTGGTTAGGTCATGGGCGGGGAGGACCATAGAATGGATTAGTGCCCTTATGGAGTCTCCATAGGGTGTCGAGCACACAATACAATGCACAGATGATGCATTATAGAAAACAAAACAGAGAGAGAGAGAGAGAGAGAGAGAGAGAGATATGCCAGAGAACCCCTTCTACCACATGAAAACACAGTGAGAAGACAGACATTTATGAATGAGGGTGCCAGCTCTAACCAGACGCTACATGTGCTGTTACCTTGATTTTGGACTTCCCAGCCTCCAGAAATGTGAGAACTAAGCACTTGTTGTTTAAGCCACCCAGTCTGTGGTATTTTTGTTACAGCAGCCTGAATGGACTGAGATGCTTAGCCTGTGCATTTGCTGAACTATTTGTCTTTGGCCCAGCAAAAATGCTACTCCTTGAAAGACTCTGATTCTTCCAAGAATGCCATGGCTCTTGAGTGGTATTTTTCTTACTCTACTTTTCCCATCCTAGTTTGCTTGGTTGAGAGTTGTCTACCTCTTCTACCTAGTTGATTGTAAGGTTCTTATTTTTATATATCTCAAATTCTAAATCTGTGCTTTATATATTTTAAACACTCAGTATTTATTGAATAAATTAAAAAATGATATGAGACTTTTAACTCCAAAAGGAAATTCTTAATTGTAAAAATGCCTTTAATGTTAAAAAGAAATTATCCGTTCTCATAAATTCGGTGATTATCTCCCATGAGAGAGAAAAAAGTTACCTAATGAGTGTGTGTGTGTGTGAGTATGAAATATGTGAATACTGCTCTATTGATATTTCATTGCATTTTGTTAATATTAACCAGTTCTTGGGTATTCCCAAGGGAGAAAAAATATAAAAATTCTTTCCTCTCACTCTTTTTTTGGGGGGGAAGGGGAGAGGAATGTTATATTTTTAGTTTTGCTAGAACTCTAAACTACCTTAGATATCCTAGCAATAATTTCAAAACTTGGATTTTCTATTAATTAGGAAAGAAAAGGTGACATGTCCATGGAGTACTAGAGCCATGTGTGAAGCTAAGTGGTGGCAGCAGGGAAGGAGGTAGACAATGTGGATATTTGAGAAGCCACTTGCAAGAATTGTTACGATCTGGATGTTGTGAACATGGATTCCATTTCTACAAAGCCTGAAATGTACACCCCTTTCTTCATGCATCTTGGTATATCCAACAGGGGTGTCTTATGAAAACATCTGGCCTCAGTGATATATTTTTATTCATTTTCTATCAGTTTCTATTGAGTATTCTTGTAGGTAGTAGGCTCCTTGCACTCTTATTCCAACACAGAAATCGCATCATTTTGGTTATTTCAGATGTGACACAAATAATAAGTTGAAAGACAGCCTCGTTTAGCTCTTCGTATACAAGTTTCACATGGCTTCCAGATTCTTTAGCTCTGACTTAGAAACTACTTTTCAAGAGCATATTTGTAAGCTATACAGTGTTGGAAAAGCAATGCCTAGGAACAAAGTTCTGGATCTCTTGGTCTCATCAGTATGTAAATCATCACGTAGAATAGAGATGCCCCACCAGCAAAGCAGTCAGAATGACCTTCCTGCCACTGCGTATGGATGAAGCCATGGCCGATAAATTCCTTCCCCAAATATTCTCTCTTGCTGCATTATTTATGGACTTAGAAAATGCAGGTTGACTCCTGCAGTGATTCATTGGCACTGTTCTCTTGCTAGTAGGGTCTGTAGCTGTAACCTGATCCTTGGATAGAGAGCATTTATCCTTTCCTTGACAGCCAAATTGTTAGTCTGGAGTAGCAACAATTACATTTAAGAAA
>PVJD01008639.1:0-70550 GCA_004026545.1 Mormoops blainvillei
CACTTGGTTTCACAAAATTAAAAAGAAATGCTGTAAAGTATTTAAATAACAGAAAAGGACATTTAGAACATAAAAGAGAAAGAACATTTTTGGATTCTTCTCACTGGTCAGGCATCAATTTGATAACAATTTTTATTTTAATATTAAAAATTTAAAAAAGATAAATATATGAATAATGTAGAAATAAATGTCAATTAATGAATGAAGAAACATAGGTATATATACAGTGGAATATTATTTATCCTTAAAAAGAAGCAAATTCTTCCATTTGCAATTAGGCAGATGAACCTGAAGGACATTGTGCTAAGTGAAATAAGTCAAACATAGAAAAAGGAATACTGAATGATCTCACTAACATGTAAATGGATATAGTCAAGCTCATAAAATTAGAGAGTAGAATGGTGGTTGCCAGGGCTGGATAAAAGGGGAAATGAGGTGTTGGTCAAGTGGAACAAAATTCAATTATGCAAGGTGAATAACTTCAGGAAATCTAATGTACAACACTGTGACTATAGTTAATCACATTGCATTGCATACTGGAAAGTTGCTAAGAGGTTAGATCTTAAGTGTTCTCATCACACGCACATAAAAAAAGACAATAACTGTATGAGGTAAAGAATATGTTAACTTCCTTGAGTGTGGTGATTATTTTGCAATGTATATTAAATCATCAAGTTGTAAATATTAAATTATATAAATTTAAATTGTCAACTATATGTCAATAAAGTTATACAAATAAATATTGGGTTTTGATTAAATAATGGTAAAGCAGCAGAAATCCAGGAACACTTCATAATATAATTTAATGAGGTTTATTTCAGGAGTACACTGGTTCAATAGTAAGTTATATATTAACATAATTTAAATTATTTGGAATGTACCAAAAAACCATCTGAGCTTTTCTGTATATGGTAAGAATTCCTTTTACAAAATTTAATTCCCTGGCTTATTATAAAATAAAACTCTCAATAATTAAAGAAATAAGAATAGATAAAACCCCTTAGCATGTTAAAATGTATCAGTCTCTACTCAAAGGCTAGTATTATTTGCAATGGAAAGATACTAGAAACATTTTCACCAAGGTCAAGAATAAGACAATAATACACTCTATTCTTGCCATTATCCAATAAAATTAGAAGAAAAATTTTCTGAAGCCATTATCCAATAAAATTAGAGGAAAATATAAGACCTACATTTTGAAGGAAGATAACTAACAAGTTAAAGAGAATCAATTAAAGATAACCTTAGGTAGTACAAAAAATTAGCATATGCTAATAGCTAGAGAGATATGATACAAGAAATGTCCCATTTATATTAGTCATTATTAAGATAAATTTGATGAATAATAAAATTTGCAAGAAATGTTTTAATTCTACATTAAAAATATTTTAGGATCACTGTTGCTGTGCAGGGCTTTTTGTGATTCCATATACATTTTTGAAATATTTGTTCTAGTTCTGCAAAATAAGTCATTGGAATTTGATAGGAATTGCATTGAATCTGTAGATTGCTTTGGGCTGTATGGACATTTTAATGATATTAATACTTCCTATCCATGAACGTGGTATGTGCTTCCACTTATTTCTATCTTCTTTGGTTTCTTTCTTCAGTGTCCTATAATTTTTTGAGTATAGGTTTTTTACAACCTTTGTTAGGTTTATTCTTAGGTATTTTATTCTTTTTTAAGCAATTGTGAATGGGATTATTTTCTTAATTTCCCTTTCTGTTAGTTCATTTTGGCATTTAACAATGCAACTTATTTCCAGATATTAATTTTGTATCCTGCTACTTTGCTGAATTCATTTATAACTTCTAGTAGTTTTTTGGAGGAGTAACTGGTGTTCTTTATGTACCGTATCATGTCATTTGCAAATAAAGACAGATTTACTATTTCTTTTCCAATTTGGATGAATTTTATCTCTTCTTCTTGTCTGATTGCTTTGGCTAGGGCTTCCAGTACTATGTTAATAAGGTAATCGTGCTACCTAAGATCAAACTAAACTATAAGGCCATGGTAGTCAAACCAGCATGGTACTGGCATAAAAACAGACACATAGATCAATGGAACAAAATAGAGATCCCAGAAATAAACCCACATCTTTATTGTTAATTAATATTTGGCAGAAGAAACAAGTACATACAATGGGCTAAAGATAGTTTATTCAATAAATGGTGTTGGGAAATTTGGACAGGTACATGTAGAAAAATGAAACTAAACCAACTTCTTATACCACACACAAGAAGAAATTCAAAATGGATTAAAGACTTAAATGTTGGACCTGAAACTATAAAACTCATAAAAGAAAACAGGCTTGGATATATCTCCCCAGGCAAGGGAAACAAACAAACAAACAAAAAACAATGACAACACCAAAAAAAAAATCAAAAACCAAAACCAAAACAAATGGAAACTACATTAGGTTAAATGTTTTTGCACAGCAAAGGAAAACATCAACCAAATAAAAAGACAACTCACAGAATGGGAGAACATATTCATCAATATACCGGGTAAGGGGCTAATAACCAATATTTTTAAAGAGGTTAGAAAATTCATCTCCTAAAAAACAAACAACCCAATTAAAAATGGGCAAAGGACCTGAATAGACACTTCTCCAAAGAGGTCATACAGATGGCCAATAGACACATGAAAAGATGCTCAGTGTCACTAATCATCAGAGAAATGTAAATTAAAACCACAACGAGATACCAGCTTACACCCGTCAGAATGACTATCATCAATAAATCAACAAATAACAAGTGCTGGTGAGGAAGCGTAGAAAGGGGAATCCTTTTGCACTCTTGGTGGGATTGCTGACTGGTAAGCCACTGTTAAAAGCAGCATGGAGATACCTCAAAAAATTAAAAAAGGATCTGCCTTTGACCCAGCCCTCTCACTTCTGGGAGTATATACGAAGGAACCAAAACAGTAATTTGACAGAACATAAGCACCCCTAGGTTCACTGCAGCGTTATTTATAATCACTGAGATATGAAAAAGGCCCAAGTGTCCATCAGTACATGAGTGGATAAAACAACAATGGCACATTTATACAGTGAAATACTATTCATCAGTAAAGAAGAAAATTTTAGCCTTTATGACAGTGAGGATGGACCTGGAGAACATTATGCTAAGTGAAATGAGCCAGTCAGAGAGAGACAAATACCATATGATTTCACTCATATGTGGAATCTAATGAACAACCTGAACTAATAAGCAAAATAGAGACAGTTTCATAGAGAGAGAACAGGATGACAGATAAGAGGTGGGAGGGGTGAGGGGATGAGCAAAAAGGAAAAATGACCCATGGATATGGATAACAGTGTGGTGATTGAGGGGATATATAGGAGGACTAAATGGTAATAGAAAAAATACAATAAAATAATAACTGGAGAGTATTACACTAAATGAAATAAGCCAGGCAGTAAAAGACAAATACCATATGATCTCAGCTATAAGTGGACCCTAATCAACAAAACAAACAAGCAAGGGAAATACAATCAGATACATGTAAATAAAAAACAAACCGACAGTGATCTGAGGGGAGGTGTGAGGAGTACAATGGGGGAAAGAAAGGGGCGGGTCAAGTCAAGGAACATATATAAAGGATCCATGCACAAAGACAAGGGTGGGGAAGGATTGAACGTGGGAGGTAGGGGTTGAGTAGGGCAGGGGAGAGTAATGAGGGAGAAAGGGAGACAACTGTAATTGAACAGCAATAAAATACTTTTAAAAAATTGAAAATAATGATGAAAAAGAAAAAATATTTTAAAGCATTCCTGTCATAGAGTTGTAAACAAATTGAAAGGCTAGCTATTTTCTTAGAAAAGAAGTCTCAATATCATCATCTTGTCTATTTCTCCTATCTCATGTATATAATATTATGTCACTTAAAAATTCCATCAGGATTTTATCTCAAATTACTAGGGGTCACTATTAAATGCTTTACTACCCACCTCAGGCCTCCAGGAGTCTGTCCTTCTCATCTGGACCAGTTGAATCATTCTGGACCATGCAATAAGAAAGTTTCTTGTACCACTTCCAGCCTAGGCCAGTGAAAAGTCAACAGGTACTTTTATATTTCTCTTCTAATTTGTGGTAAACTTGGAGGAGGCCTTGTTTGAGATGGTGGGTCTAAAGACTGGAATAATTTGGATTGTTGAGTTACATTATTGAATAGAGCTATTTTGGGAGTTATTTGGACATGGCACATTTTGTGGGAGTAGAACAAAACAAAGTAGAACTAAACAAACTTTTTTAAGCCACTGAAAATTTATAATTGTTTGACTCTACTAATTAATCATCTTATTCTGACTAATAAAGAGGAAAGTTGGTAGGGATGTGTTCTATTTTCAGGACAGCAATAAGATATGTGACACTGACTTAACAGTCAAAAACTACTACAAATGTAATATTTAATATATATATCCAATATGGAATTATCACTTCATTAAAATATAGAAATGTTTAGATTAGATTAAATGTGAAATCTGCTTATATGCTATTTATAAAACAAACAATCAAAAAATATAAAAAATTTGAAAGTATAAGGTAACCATATCTTGGCCAAATAGAAACAAAAAGAAGTCCATTATTACCATTTTGATTTAACATGGTAGTGGTGGACCTATATGTTTGAACACAAAAAGATAATAAAAGGTATATAATTTTGAAAGACCCTAAAATACCTCAAGAAATCTTTTGTCATTCACAGTTATTTTGGTTTTCATAAAAAGCATGAGATCCTACTGCAAACTGATACAATTAGTAATAGTAATTAGTAAATTTTCTGAACTTAATGTAAATAAATTTAAAAAACATAAATGCATTTTAACACACCATTAAGAACCATTTAAATATATAAAATACCATTTATAATAGCAACAGTCATTATAAAATATCTCAGAATTCCACCAATAGCTGTGCAATGTTTATGAAGAACATTAAAAGCATTTCTAAAACATGTTAAAAATAAATGCCATATTGAAATATATAACATATTTATGAGAAGAAAAATATCATAAGCATGGCAATTATCCTCATATTATTTCATTAATTTTTCACAATTCCAATAAAGATTCTTTCAGGCCCTGACCGGTGTAGTTCAGTGGGTTGGGCATCACCCCACAAGCCTAAAGGTCACTGGTTAGACTCCTGGTCAGGGCACATGCTGGAGGTGTGGATCAGATCTCTGGCTGGAGGTGTGCAAGAGGCAACCAATAGATGTTTTTCTCTCTTTTCTCCCTCCCTTCCCCTCTCTCTAAAAATAAATAAAATTAAAATCTTTAAATAAATGAGATTTCAGCTTTTTAAAAATTTGGCAAGTGAAGTCTCACCATTATATAAAAAAGCAAATGGCTAACAGCAGTCAAAAAATTTTGGTACAGCAATTTAGTAAGGCTTAACCTAGCAAATATTAAGTTGTAATATAAAGCTCTCGTAAATAAGAAAATAGTATCTTAGATAAAAATAGTTTTGCAGTGATTAATTACTACATTAAACACCAAAAATCCCAATGTCATACCCTAAAGAAAAACATTTAAACAGTTAATAAAATATATTAAATAATGCACAAAAACACATACCATAAAAATTGGTAATTCTAATTCATTAAATAGGTATAAATTCAAAAACAATTTGGCAATATTGAACAAACTTGAAGATGACAATATATAATTTAATAATTCCACCTAAAATTATAGACCGCAAATATTTTCTCACACATTTGTACTGAGAGACATAGATAGGTAAGAATGTTTCTAATAGCAGTGTTTTTAAATAGTAAAAAAAGTGATGGAAAATTAAATGTCCATCAACAGGATAATGGGTACATAGACAGCAGCTCTTCATATAGTGGATTTATATAGAGAAGTGAAAATAAATTATTACTTGTTTACAAGTAATGCCAGTAAATCGCAGAAATGTAAATTGAACAAATAAGAGAACTGTATAGTGTTACGTCTGAGAATGTGTGTCATAAAAATATTTGTATAAAACAATAACATAGGTTTATATGTACATACTTAAGCAGAAAAATTTTTAAAAGAAATAGATGAAAAAGCTCAATTTTTGAAATTGGTTAAGTATGATGAGTGGAAGAGGGGAATGAGATTTTCGAGAGCAGTACTCATGGTTTCAGTGTTATGTATGAGCTGGGTTGTGAAAACATAGGTTTCATATAAAAATTTATAGTCTTTAAAGATGTCTAATATATTTCATAATGCCTTTTTTCTATAAATAAGGTTAATATTTGAAAGTAATTAGATATAAAAGACCCAATTAACCAATTTAATAACATTTTTAAAAGTAAATATTAAAACTAAATGTCTAAGGTAATTTTAATTTTTAGGAAAACAAATTTTCTCTTTCAAATCATAATGAATATTAAAATGTTATATTGTAAAAATAATCCTGGATAATTTACATATATTTCTTAAGGAATAATTAATGTTTTTTAGGAGAAAAGTTAGAGCTAATTTTAAATTAAACCATTTCTATAAAAGTAGATAAGAGGATTAAGGGAATGTTATATAAATCTGAATTTGCAGATGTTATGTATTTTTTGCCTTAAATTTCTAAAGAGAGTAAAACTATAAGTTATGTTCTTTAGAAAACATCTATTTTGTTAAAAAAACACTGGCAAACTAGGTAGCTTAAAGAATAAAAAGATTCAAGAACATAAAATCAATAGACAACTGATTCAAGTTTTAATAAGAGCCAGTTACTTATCCTTGAACTTAATTTAGCCAAGTTATTCTGACTTATGTTTTTGTCCTTTGCCTTTTTAGTAAGTATCAGAGCTACAATAGCTTGAAATATGAGCATATGTGAACTTGCCTTGTCAAGATAACTTCTAAACATAATGAGTGTGCTTTGGCAAACCTTAGTAAGCACAGGTCATTTTGTCAAGCTATTGTGTTACAAGATTGTGATGATACCACTGAATTCAAACCATCATGCTTGAGTAGTTGCTGCCTAAAAGGAATTTACCTCTATGAAATTGACTCGGTGAAGTCCTGCCTTCTTGACAAGATGTTTAAAATAAAATACTGCATTTGAAATTGAATAGTCTTGGATATCTCTGCTTTACCACGTCACCTGGATTAAGAAGTACAAACTTCTAGTTATAAAATATGTCACGAGGATGTAATGTACAGCATAGAGGATAGAGTCAATAACATTTTAATGACTATGTATGGTGTCAGATGGGTACTAAATTTATTGTGGTGATCACTTTGTAAGGTATATAAATATTGAATCATTACATTGTACACATGAAACTAATATAATGCTGTTTGTCAATTATAATTTAAAGTAAATTAATAAAAATAAAATAAATAAAAAGGCCTCAAAGTTATATGGACCTTATTAAAAAAAAATCTCACCTGGCTAAAAAGTGTCTGACACAACTTTTAAACTTCCATCACTAATAATTTTGAAGATTAGAAAAGACAAAATTTTATGACAGCCTAAGTGATTACTAATAAACCACCTATTTTCCAAATCAGGAAATTAACTTTAAAATTTCAAAACTTACAATTACAGTAATACATAGGCTTCCTATAAAGCAGATTAAATTTAAAAGGTAGAAAATGTTTTGTACATTTATTGTTCTTTATTTCCTAAATTAGAGGCTTAGAGTCAGTGGTGTTACAGATATATTTTATGGTGGCCTCTATTATTACTGCCTCCTGGTGTTTATTCTGGGTTCTAAGCAATAGAATGTGACAAAAGTGATGCAGTGTCAGTCTCATGATCGAGTTACCTTACATGAAACTCCCTCTTCTACAAAACTCACTTTTGAGAATCTTCTTGCTGGGTTAAAACAGGAAGTCCTCATTTTGGGAAAGCACCCATAGGAAGGAACTGCAGGCAGACTGTAGGAGCTGAGCGTTGCTTCTAGCCAATAGTCATCAAGAAGGCGGTGCCCTCGGTCCTACAATCGCAAGGAAAGAATACTGCCAGCAATTTGAGTGAGCTTAGAAGTGGGTTCTTCTCCACTCGTGTCTTAAAAGGAGAACACTGCTTAGCCAATATCTTGATTGCTGTCTTCTGAGAACTTAAGCAAGAGACCCAAATACCTCACGAGGAAAATGTGAGGCAATAGATGTATGTTGTTTTAAATTACTAAATTTTCGATAATTTGCTATGCAGTAGTATGTAATTAATAGAGATGGCAACTGGAAAATTACCCAGTTTTGTGCTTTTGCATTTTGGATAAAGGGTCCCCAGAAGTACAGTATTATAGTTAGGGCAGGTAGCTAGGCTGAAGATCTATAATAGCAGAGACTTCCAGAGTATTAATTTTTTTCAACATGTGTAAGTTCAAATATCAGAAAAATACACTAGAAGTAGAAGAGCTTCCTGGGTAAACAGAGAAGTGCTGCACTAGGTGATTCTTGTTTGCTAGTGGGAGGTCACTGTATTAGAATCTGAGCACATCAACTTGTCCTTAATTATAGTACCTTATATTTTAGAGCAGGGGTTGGCAAACTACGACTTGCAAACCAAGAATGGCCCCCCTACTTGTTTTTTTTGTAAATACGGTTCCATTGGAATACTGCCAGGATCATGTGTTTACATATTGTCTTTGGCTGCAGTGATGGAGTTGAGTAGGTGTCATAGACACTGTATGGCATTCAAAGTTTCAAATATTCACTGTTGGGATACTTGCAGAAAAATTTTGCTGACCTCTAGGTTAAAACATGATATAAAGTGGAAACTTCCTATATGTGTATAATCAATGAGCAAGTATTAAATCTGAATAGATATTATTTTATTTAACTGTTAATAAACAAGAAGACACAGTTTTGAAGGCATTTTATAATACAAGTTAGAGACAACTTAATTAAGTAACATGGAAATATATCTATGACAATGACCTAAAGTAACATTCAGGATAGAAAGAAAACAGAATAAATGATTTTTAAAGGGAAATTAACAAAAGATATAATGTAAGAAATTTTTCTACACATGAGAAAATCATCTTTTTTTTCAGGTTAAAACTTTTAAATATCAGTTGATTTAACAACAGGTGATATACACACAAAGAGAAAACACTACAAAAAGTATCCAAGTTGAAAAGACATGTTGATTATAAAAGGAGTTACCAGAAAGGCAACAGACTTTTCTTCTGCAATAATAAATGAAGATAAAAAGTGGAGAGCTTTGGGACATAAAAGCTTGTACTCAGTATTTTTATACTCAACTAACTTATTTTTTAGTGAGAGACAAGACAGGTTATACTCAAATAGGCATATGTTCATAAAATTATTAATTAATTTTGAAATAATTACATCAGTGATTGGAAAATGAAGTAAATTAGTGTTTTTGAAGAGGAAATTGAGAAAAACTGGCAGTGAACACTGAAATAAATTGTCCACAGGTAAAGTTAAGTAAATGTTTTAAATTGGGTTAAAACTGAATTAAAAATGGTTAGAATAGAAGACATACAATTTAATAACAATAAATAAATAATACTATTGCGAGTTGTCTGATATTCAGAAACTACTAAGGACAGTGTGCAGGACAGTTGGGAGACTGTGTGGCTGTGAGTAGACAGCACAGCACAGAACATCGCAAGGCAAAGGGAGGTTCAGCAGCTATTTCTAAGTAGGAAAAATAGACTACATTGTATATAACACATGTTCTTTCTATGTTTTACTGTTAGGCAGGAATTATCCCTGCCCGCATCAGGATTGGTATGGTATATCAAGTTATTCTCAGCATTATTAGTGTGCCTAAGGGTTATGGGAAATCTCTGTTCATGTTTAACTTTTCTGTATTTTCTAAATTTATTATGGCCAACATATATTAATTTTTAAAATAAAGAATATTACAGACACATTTGAAATGAATATATCAAAATATTTTATTTAGATAGAAGTGATATTATAGATAAGTTATATTTTATGCTAAACTTAATGTAATTTTAATTAAAGTCAGAATTACTTTGACATTAAAAATTATTGTAAAACTAGCTAAGAGTCCCATTATTGTTTTATAATAAAGTCGACTGCATTGGAACGTCGAGTAAATTCTATCTGGCACTCAGAAATGTCAGAGCTTAATAGCAACATCGTTTTTGTCGAGCTTTCAGCCCTATATTGGTTTATGCACACGCAAAGTTTAAGAAACAGTTGTTTAAGCAGCACTAACTGTCTTCTTTTAAGCTGTGATGATTTGCTTCTAGATCAACAACCATTATGAAATAATGTGTTATCAATAAATAAAATGTGGTCACCATGTTTATTAATGCCAGATCATAAAAATTAAAATTCTTTCCTAGGCAAGGTGGTCATATCCTGCTTAAATGACAGGATATTTTATGTTTGGCGCTTAATACAAGCATAAAATGCAACAATAGAATATGAAAAAATATATATATCTAAAATCGTGAGGTTTGGATTTCTCTGTGGCATTTTAAATTTTCTTAATTGGAAAAACAGGAGTAGCCTGACCTACAGGGAGCAGAGAGTTGAGTTGTGGGGAGCTGAAACCAAGATGAAAGCATAACATAAAAAACACATGCAGCCAGACCACTTATCCTGCTCGGGAAGGGAAGGAGGCGGTTAAGGCGCACATCTTCACAGGAAAAAGGGTCTGATTGTGTGTTGGTTAGCAATGAGGATAGTGCAGAATGGGATAACCAGGTGGGACTGAAAAAGATGACTGTAATTTTCAGGGAGAGGCTCAGAGACAAATATAAGAGGTTTGGCAACATAGCCATGGTCATTAAAGCCATCTGAGCTTCATAAATCTGGAGTGTGCCAGCATCATTATTCAGAGTTCCCCATGCGAAAATCAGTTTAAGGGTAAGTAACTGGCATATGTAATTATTCGTTAATAGTAGGAACATACACAGGAAGGAAAATAAAACAGTATCAATGCGAACACATGTACTTATTTTTATTTTAAAAATAATTTGTTCATGAGAAAGGAGAGTTATTTTCTTGGAAATGTAATAGGGAAATTCAAAATTGTAGCATTTTCCACTTAAAATGAGTTGTAAAATATTTCACAGTTATTGTTTGCAAGTCAAGCACCATCACAGATATAATTATTTTTAATTGAATTAACTGCAGAAAATTCTTTTGTGGGGCAGACTGTAAAGTTTGCTAGTAAATATGTTAAAGATGACATATATTAAGAAAACTAGGTAGGTGATAGAAGTAAAAAAAATAATACAAGAAACTCCTGAGAGCATATTCAATAATACTATTAATTCAAGGCAGAGTGGAAACTTGAAAGCAACTGACAAAAGTGACTTTTAAAAAAGGCAAGTGTGGGTAAAGTCGAGCGCAAGTAACGTCGAGTCCAGCTGCTAACACAAGGAAGGGAATAGAAACATTCATACTTCTTGGCATCCTTCTCCTTTAAGGTTTTTTGTATTTCAGTTGTTGATGTTCCTAATCCATTAGCGTTTTACTTTTTGGCAAAGAAAGAACAGAAAAGACTTCATTGTGCCACTATAAACAAAGTTTAAGTAATTATATCTCAAAAGCTTTCCAAAAAGGATTTCTCTTCTGTGGACTTTGAAACTGGGTGTTGGGGAAAGCTTCCTGGTATGGTATTTCTCAGTTTTCATTTTCACTTTGGATAAGAGGCCTAGTTTTACGCTGCTTTTTTTCATTGATAGATCCAAGTTGGTTTTACTTCCTGAGTAGCAGATCACTCAGAAATTACGGCAGGTGGCTAAAAGGGTTTGGTTTTGTCTCAAGTGAGGCAGACTTCGCTGTATCGTAGTTACGTTTGCGCAGCAGCTCTGTGCTGCCTTACCTTTGCTTGCCCATTCTTTACGTGCTACCAGCTAGTTTATCATCCATATGATACACTTTATAGGTTTAATAGATTTGAAATTAGTGACATATTTGTCTAGATCAGAGTTTTGCTCCAAGTAATGGAAGGGAATATATTTCCAGAAATTAAATCTACTAAAAAAGTGTTTATACATATAATAAATATGCATAGATTTATATATATATTTATAAATATACATATATTTACATACATATATATTTAGAAGGTTGTTTTGTTTATCTTGGTTCCATATATTCAACAAATTCACTCTTAATTTTGTCTTTTGCCCAACCATAACTCTGAAACACCTTCTCCATTTATTTTATCATTTCCTTGTTTGTTTTCGCAAAGTTGACTCTGTCAAAACTTTTAGAGATAATATGATCCAAGTTTGGTAATTCTAATCATTACAGATTGCCTTATCATCTGTGTAAATATGTCATACACTTTTATTTGGTTGGGAAGATATTACTATGAACATCTTATCTTGAGTAAAAGAGAACTGATAAGAACAGACTTCTAAGGCTGTCCTTGAGTAAAAAAGTAGGTAAAATTATGTAATATTCAGCAGGCCCTTTGTCGTTAACATTTGTTTCACTAATACAATTTTAGAAACAAGAAATAGATTGCAAGTCTGATGTGTTAGCTCAAGATGTAATTATGACAATTAAAAATAAGACCCTGATTCTGATATAGCATTCTTGTAGAAAATAGACTGGTATCTCTCACGATAGAAGGCAGAAATGTTCTACAAAAAGAATGAATGCCCTGGTCACAGGTTGATGCTTAGATAACCAAATATAGTCCTTAGCTTAAACTTATGAACAATATAAATTGTATAGGGTTCAGCAGAAATAACGCCTGCTTGAGTGTGATTGGTAGGGTAATAATATGGGTGTAATAATTTATAGTTTTAATTTGAACATTTCACCTAAAATGTCATATGGTGTGCTTGAGTGTGATATTGTTATATTACAGAACTACATGCTTACGATTTTGTAATAAAAAGGGGCGATATTTGTGCCAACCCTGTATTTATTGAATGATTAATATGGGTCCAGCACTTCTTGAATTATTTGCCTATATTAACAAAGGTAACCTTCACAGCAACTCTATGAGCTGGGAACATTAACATACAAAGATAAGAAAAGCGAAGCATAAGGATGATAAACAAAATTCATATTGATAGTGCGTGGCCAGTATTGAAACCCAAGCAACCTGGTACCAGAGTTTAGTTCTTTAAACACCTACTGCATAGTATCTGAAATTGGATTCTGATATCAATTGACAATGGTACAAAAAAATCACCGCCATCTTCCTACTGCTTTCATTCTTAGAGAAGATGCTTGGTCTTTGAGAGTTCCCTGATAGTTGGCAAATGGTCCCTGTTTGCTTTATAGAACTACAATAACTGGACTTGCTTTTTAAGATGTTGGTGTTATGAGACTTAATTTGATTTGCCCATGTACACAGTTGGGTAGAACTGAGATAATTCTTTTTTATACCTTCCTTAAAAAAAGAACAAAAACAAACAAAACGAAACAAAAACTTAGGTACCACACAATGGTGCTGCCACTTACATTTATTCATTGGTTCATTTTATTTGTATTAATAATTAATTTTACTTGTAGGGGTAATTACTTGTATAGGTAAATATATATATACACATACACACACATATTCCAACTAGATGGCATACTTTTTGTCCTCCATTATAACTGGGCAATATAAAAAATATAATTAATCCCAAACCATTATATTTACAAATAAGAAAAAACTTAGGTCCAGCAGGCCTATATAACTTGTTTGTGACCAAATCAAGATAAGAACTCAGTAGGGTAAACTCTAGGCCAGTTCTTTGTGCTGTAACAGCCCCCCTTTTTTCTCTACAGATACTGGATAAAAAAGATAAGCTTCACATATGAAGCAACAGAATTTTACAATTAAGCCTGAAACAGAATTTTCAAGAAATAAAATCACATTCAAAACAATTAGAGTAAACATTAATATATTAAAATGTATCTAGGTTTAATATTATCATTGAAAAAATCTACTAATGACATAATCCATGAAGCTTTGACCCGCAAGTGAAAACTTTGGTTTGTCGTAAGTCTGATCACATGCTTAGAGTGCATAGAGTGTGAGTAAAACACTCAATACATGTTTACACCACAGGTAACATTTGCTTGAACTATCTGCTCTGATTACTCACTTGTTTGCAGGGAAACTATTAACACATAATAATTAGAAAGTGCTTTAGATTCAGAGAAACCCTGATTAGAATGTTGACAATTCCATGTGCTGTTGAGTGACTTTGGACAAATCACTTAAAAAAAGGACTCTGTTTCTTTGTCTGTGAAGTGGAGATTATGTTGTACATTATGAATGTCCTCAGTTAATTAGGTAAAGTGCTTCACAGTCTCTGACATATAGTACATAATTTTAAAAATAATAATTTTTATCTTTATTGTTGGTATTATTAAGTGTTCAATGTGCAAATCTATGACAAATATTTTTCTCATAGTTGTTCCAGATAATTTAAACCAATGGGCAAAGCGCTTTTTCCTTCTAGTTGCATAGGTAGTCTTCTGCGAGAGAAAGTCATGAAGAAAGGGGAGCTGTATAAGGAATCTCAAACTCAGATCCAGAAGCGTGAAATGTGCTCTGGCAGGTGCAAGAGTGAGAAGTGTGTAAGACCTCATTTAGTGTGTTGTGAACTTAGTGCACGTGGAAAAATATAAAACATTACAAAATTTACTAACAAGTGAATAAGATTCCTAGAACTTTTAAAATAAGTCTTAAGAGAAGCTGTAAATATGGTAGTAGGATGTGAAGGTAAATCATTTAGAGTAGCTTTATATATGTGTTTGTTATTGCTGATACATGACATGGTTGTGCACAGCTCAGGAAGATTTTTATCCTTTTTCTTTCTTGCTGTGCAATCTAAATATGCATTGAACATGTTTCAAAGGAAATTATTTGGTTGAAATCTGGCACTATAAGCACAAGTTGTCACTGATCACATTGTATTGTATACACTGAGCAAACAAAATATTTTTTAAATGAAGTGATAAAACATATTTTCCCATTAAATTTATTTTAGAATTGCTTTTGGTGGGTTCATATGACTTATTCCCACCACTATGAGTATATACATATGTGAATTTTATAAAATTATGCGATTTATAGATAGAAGCTATATAATACAGTAAATGGACTTTGCAATTTGACAAGCAAGTGTTCAAACTGTGTCTTTAAATGACATTTTCAATGCATGAATCTAGGCATGAATCTAGAATTATTTAAACTGTTAAAACTATTTTTTCTTATCCGTAAAACAGAAAACTAATGGGATACTACTTTACTCCAAGTCCTCTACGTGGCACTTACTATCACGGTGTCGTTATTGTTATGATGATGTATGTCTGCGTTTTCCTCTCCATTATTCCCAGGCACTTCTTATTATGTTACTATGTCTCTATTTACTCTCTGGAATAAGTACAGGACACAAGGTAGGTGCATAGGTATATGTGCTAAATGAATGTGTAATAAGACATGACATAACATAAATTTATTAGTATATAATTAAATATATTTAAATCGAATAGCGAGTAATGCTATTTTATATTGACTATAGAAGTGCAAATATAAACAAAAATTTTTGTACATCTGCATACATTTTCATCAAATGAAACTGAAAGCTGGCAAAGTAACATAAACAGGAATAGTACTGAGGATCAGCATCACCATATTGTTGCATTATAATTAAATATGATTAGCATTTTATTCATGCTGCTATTTGATAACTTTAAGCATTTTAAATCATAGAAAACTTCTTTTAAAAAGGTAGTTCATGTTAGTGCAGATATACAGACAGCTTGATAAAGTGGAGAGAAAATGATCACTGAAGTAAGAATGACTTGGGTTCAAATCAAATTCTTTAGCCTTGACATATAAGAAAATGAAGATGGAGCACAGAAGAAAGGTGTAATAAGAACCAATGAAGAAAGGCTGATGCAAGAACATGGACAGGGAAAAGGAAACAAAAATAAAGGGAAGAAATTAACACAGGAGATCAAATACAGGTGGGATTTAGCTAAAGCTATGGATCCAAAAAGTAGTAAAAAAAATTAGAAAAAGAAGAAAAGATTTATTTTCTCATTTTACACAGAACTGCTGTAGCCAACAGGCCTTTGTAAATAAGATTTGCATAATTCAAATTAAAGGGTAAATCAATTTACGTTGCTTTTGTCCCTTCCTGGAAATTGATGGTGAGAGATAAGACAGCTGGCTCTGTTGTGTTAATTAGTGGGTTTTGAAGTAGTTGATTCTTTTGTTTTGGCAGAAACATTAATGAGTTTTTGAATATGGCAAAAGAGCTCTAGAAATAAGAAAGAACAACTGAAGGGAGAGGAAGAGATCTTAAGGTGGGAAGGGAGTAGGGACATGTGGCCATGTAAAAACCCTCCATCACATCTACACTTATGTGAGTGATTTTAGGTGGAAACTCAGGGGACAGGAGTTGAGTTCTGCACCTGGGATGATGTGTTAATAATAGAATATCAGGCTAGCAGCATAAGGATTATGTGATGTTCCATAAATGAGCAACTATAACCAGCAGTGATTATGAAGAACACTATTCCACCACAGCTGGAATGGATTTTCAGTCAATTATATTGAAAAAAATCTAAAAAGATATGGCACCTAAACTGACATCCAGCTTAAAGGGACTAGAGGCCTACCTTAGGCAAAGTGTCAGCAGAAACTGCCTCGACTCTAGCAAATAACTACTATTTCTTTCTCTCAGGGAGCTGGGCTCACCAGGGAATTGTGTTTTCAGAGGCAATTCACTTTCTGGCTGGTTTTCTAATTTTGAAATATCATGTGACCTTATGACTGTAGGTAACGTTTGGGGCATAATCTGCTCTAAATATGTTTACCTGCTTCTCACTCGCAAAGTGAATTGTACCTAGTGACAGGAAATTCTCTACATCAATATTTATCCACTACGGAATAAACTTGAGTGATAATAAAATCATTCTCTTTAAAACCTTAACCTTTAAATTGCTTTTCACTGGCTGTCCAGGAGTTCTTAAGTCAGATAAATTAGAAGAAATGGTAGTTAACTGTATTTCCATTTTTAATAAGCATTTTACTTGAGTATATCATATATACTGAAAGTATACAAGTCAAAATTAATCACAAAGTGAACTGATTAATTTCTCTCTCTCTCTCTCGGTATATATCTGGTATATCAACAATTCTCCCTTTTGAAATACAATAAAAACATAGCTTTACATTGTCTCTCATGTACCATTAAAATGCATTTGGTGTAGGAAATTTAGACTTTCCCTTTCTCCTTAATGAAATCTGGGGTTCTGCCTGAGTCATTCTTTGGTATTAAAAGACTTTCAGTGAATTTAAATTGTAAACACGGTCTCAATTTTGTGATTCAAATTTTATACTCCTAGTAAGTAGTCAAAACTGTGAACTTGCTTTAACATTTGGTCCTCTCCCTTTTTCACAGCCAGGGCCAGGACGGGGAGGCCGCTTTCCTCTTTTCTTTTTTTCTGCTCAGAGTATGTCCTTCCTACTGCTCTGTCACTGCTTGGTTCTCACCTCATCAGATTCAGGCTCAGGGAAACAGGTTTCTGACTCTGCCTCTCATGGTACTTCCTGAGTTCGCTAGAGGTCCATCACACCTGCTCACTCCTGTCACAACTCCTGCATGGGTGGCATACGCCTTCTCCTACAGGTGCATAATCTTCCTGCAGCCCCAATTTTCCCTGTAGTCTGTGTCCCACAGAACCTCCAGGCAGTTTTCATGGTTTCATGGGCAGTCTTTACAATGGCAGTAGCCCCTCTCCTTGGTCCCCAAACATTCTGATGTCTGAGTCGGAAAGGTTTACTTGACAAATATCTTCCTCCTACCCATGTGCCTCAGGACAATAGTCGTGTCCTAAGGCCTTGTTATCCCTTTATCTTGTTTCAGATGGCAGCTTACTGTGCTCCCTTTAATACTGGAGATGCATCTCAAGCTACCTGATGGATCTCTTTGGAGCTCCTGTGAACGGACTTGAGGTAAACAGCAGGGGGGTAGGAGTGACAGCATAAGAGTGATACTCCAAAAAAGAAAGCCAACAAAGTAAACCTTCTCAAATTTTCTTTTTTATTCTCTGGTTCAGTTTCTACCTTCTATCTGGGTCAGGAGTCTCAATAAGAAAGGTCTTGATGTGATCAAACCATTCTCAAAAATTTACTTTGAAAGTTTTCATTTTGTCCTGTTATATTACTTGTAGGGGACCTCTAATGTTATGAGTCCTCGATATATTATTCTGCTGGATGGACATGAGTGTGTATAATAGTTATACTAATAAATAAGCTATTTACACAGTGTCGATTCTTTACTTCATTAAACATATATATTATCATCATTTCCCAGTGCTAATAATTTTTCTTTCATAAAATTTTAATGGCTGCAGATTATTCCTTTCTATGAGTGCACTGTATTTTATATAAAACATTTCCTACTTTGGACAAAATGCCTATGATTACTTCCCCCCAATTTTTACTACTGCTAACAAAGTACTACTCACATAAATTCTCAGTGAAAACATTCATGTTTATTTCCTTAGGATAAATTCTTGGAAATAATTGCTGAGTCTAAGGTATGCACATTTTTAACAGTTTGAGTATATATTGCCAAATTGTCCTCTGGAAAGTATATCTCAGCAGAAGGGCATAAAAGTTCCTGTTTAATTTATACTTGGCAATAATTCACATGTAATTTTTTAGTCTTTCTCAGCTGAATAAAAATTAAATATCACTGAGAATTTACCTTCTACTACTAGTGTGTTTGAAACTATGTGTTTGTGTGTGTATAGACACATTAATGTACTAGATATTTGTATTTGATTTTAGAAAAGTTTTCATTTCTTTACCCATTTTCTATTGATATATTTTTTATTTGTGTTTAAATATTAAGGACATCAAAACTTCTGCAGCAGTCAGAATTTAGTTGAAAAATAGAAATTACACTGGCTATTTCAAACAGAAAATTTAATACATGAGATAGTGTATAAAAACTTTGGAACCTCTCAAGGAACCAAAAAGAGACAGGAGTGCTAGAGGAATAAAAGGGCCATGAATGCCCCGACATCAAAAAGCCACACATGCCGGATGGGGGCCATGAGCCTGCACCTGTTGATGCGTGGTTGTGGGGCAGCGGCCACAGCTCCGTTCCAAGTTGTTCTCCCTGATTTCACTACTTTTGCCCTGCATTCAATACTCAGCACAAGAACCAAATTATTTCTTTTAATATACAGAAATATTTTTTCTGTATGCTGCCTTTTTTGTATAAGCATCTTAAAATTGCTCCTCTCATTAAGAGGGGAATCTCTTAGAACCCTTATGATATTCTTCAAGCTCATCTTACAGCCTAAATCTCTTACTCTCTTTTCCTTTGTTTTAGTCACACTGGTCTACTTGCTTGTCTTCTATTCTGCTAAGCATACAGTCATTCTAGAGACTTCTGCTTTTCTCTGTCTGGAATGAACTTTCCCCATATTTTCTTACTTCTCACCCCCTCACTGTACTCAGTTTTTCTCAGGAATGCCTTTTGGATCAGGCCATTTTGACTATCTCATTTCAAACTGGCACCCCAGAGCTGGCACTTCATATTCTCATTGCTTGGTTTATTTTCCTTCATTTCACTTTCCACATCTGATACATGCCCTATTTTCCTTAGTTACTTGTTTATTGCCCATCTCTTTGAAGATGGGTATACAGTTCTACAATACATCAGCTGTATATTGTATTGCGTGTTCACCACCGCAAGTCAACTCTCTTTCCATCACCATTTATCCCTCCGTTTGCTATCTTCTACCTCCCTCACCTCACCTTCCCTCTGGCAATCACCATACTGTTATCTGCACCCATGAGCATTTTTTTTTTTGTCTTTGCTAATATTCACACCTAACAATGCCTGTAGTCAGAATATTCTTGAAGTTTTATGATCTTATACCTTTCTTCAAAATTTTGAAGCTCATTCCTGTGTCAACAGTTCCCCATCAACCTGAGGATATAGGGATCCAGGACATATTCAGGGAGAGGTTAATTTCTTCATGGACATAGTAACTCCAAGAATTATACAAAGGCACTTTTGTCTGAAGCAAGCGTGCCATTGAGGGACTTGTGCAGGTTGCCTTAATCTCCCCAGGTAATGGAGTGAAGATGTGAGTAATGAAAGAAGTATGCTCTAAACTGGATATTGGCACACTTTTCTGTAAAGGACAGAATATAAACATTTTAGGCTTCGCGGGCCATACCATCTCTGTCACAACTATGCCGTGCTGCTGTTATAGAATGAAGGAAGCCACAGACAATACGTAAGTAAGTGAGTGCTGCTATTTAATAAAACACTATTTTTAAACACTGCAATTTGAATTTCATGTAATTCTTATGTGTCATGAAATACACTGCTTTTGCGTTTTTTAAACCTTTTAAAAATGTGGAAACCATTCTTCGCTTACAGGCTATTCATAGACATGAGGCAGGCTGAGCTTTTTTCAGCCCTTTGTTTCCATTGCCCATTGTTTTGCTGACCCTTACTATCCACGCAGAAACCCTGTTTCCCCTGACAGAATGTACCCAATAACTGAGCAATTGACCGTTATAGACCACCATGTCCAGGCCAGTGTCACCACATTGATTTTCCAAATGTTGTTTGCCTTTACTTGAAAATATTATTTCTGCTGTAGAAACTACATGGATTAGTCCATAGAACAGAGGAATTATTTCTATAATTTCTGAACAAAATATGTACTTTACCTTTGTTTTGAGGAAGAAAAATGACCTTGCATTCTTACAAGGCTGTCTCTTGCTTTTCCCCACACTGTGGATTAATTTTTCTGCCTTGGAAAGTACAAAGAATATTTCTATAAGTAGATGAAGTAAATATAAATTTTTGTAAAAAAAAGTACAACATGGTGCAGCCCTAACATCCCCTCTCTCTGTCACAGCTGTATGTCATTAAAGTTTTACCTATAGAAAGGGCATCATGGGGTAAGCCGGAAAACACTGTTCTGGGAAGTCAGGGGCTACCTGAAAGCATCAGACCATACCGACTTTGAGGTGGGTATATATGTGCTAGATAAAGGAAAGGCTAGGAAGATATGTTTTATTTCATAAAACATTTTTACATCAGTTCCTTAAGATTTGTACCTTTATTCCTTAATAAAACATGTGCACATCAATTCTACAAGAACAATCCCATGTATAGTTAAAGTGGAATATTTAGGACAGAATGAAATACTGATGCTCAGTCTTCCCTTTTGGCTTCTAATTTGAGAAATGCATAATTGAAAGCTAAAGCTAGAAAGAATAAATGAGTTGTTTACCTCAGCAGAAAAAAAAGCGAAATGATGAGTAGAAACACAAAATTTATTTTGAATAATATGAAAAGTTTTCTAACATTGTAATTTATCGATTGAAAGTACTAATAAGTTCTCTAGTAATTGAAATTAAAATTGCCTTACTGAAAGTAACAAATAATCTATAAATTTTAAAATATAAATTATTTATTTGGCATTGGCCATTGTAAAAGAGAAAAGATTTGGGTATCGTTAAGAGATTGTGCTATTATGTTTATTTTTATCTCAGATTTACAGCATGAAATGTACACCCTGAATGTTTGGAGACAACATAAGCAGTCTTAGTCTAATAAAATATAAACTATTTTACATTGGTTGAAAAATTATTTTTCACATTTGATAGGGTTTTGACTTGTTTAACATATGCCTGGGGTTTATGTTGAGTAGTTTGAATTTTTAAAAATAATATGTATTTTAGTACATATATACAGACACATTGAGTACAACTGAAAACATTCCTAAAATGTACAGTGCCATGTAAAATCCATGACATAATAGACTGACCTGAAAGTAGTAATTACATATTTATCTCTCAAGCTGGTCAGCAAAGGAAAGATTAATATATCTATTGAAATGTTTTAATCAGTGTGCATTCCCCACCCAAAATTGTGGTTGGGTAAAGGCCAGAATGATTTTCTTTAACTTACTCATATTTATCAAAGCTGAAGTAGAATAAAAGAGAAAAAAAATGACTTGTCAGAAGTAGAAAATCTTAAAGTTAATTGTTTTTGTCACTGAGGTATTTTTTTTTTTCTAAGACCTCACATTTGGCTACAGAAAAACAAGGTGGTTTCCATCTTTTCAAGACAGAATGCGATATGTTGTTCATTGGGCCAGTTGGCCTGCCAAAATTCCTTGGCAAAAGGAGACCTCTGGCCAGCTAACTGTGATATAACAAATGATCTGACCAGATTGTCAATGAATTGAGATCTGAAGTTAGAGCACTTTGGGGATGGGGAAATTAGTTATTTATCTTCAACTTCTGCCCCTAAAAATATGAAAGCTCTGAAAAGTGTACCACAAATCTCTGGAGGATTATACTGTAGCAAATAGTGGTGTGTTTCTCATTTTTCTAATGTTATGAATCATTTATTCACAAGGGGATTTTCATTATTAAACACTTATTATGTCTGATTTTAAATATAACACCTGTTCATTTGGATTATATGGCAAAGTTTAATGAAAAAATTATAGCTATCCATAATTTCACTACCTACATGTAGCCATTGCTAAAATTTTGATACATTAATCTGTTTATTCTCTGCATTTGTAAATTATATGCTGTTTATGCCACTTTATATTCTACTTTTCATAGCTTTATTTTATAGCATAATCAACTTATCAGGTCATAAAAATTCTTGTAAATATTATTTAAATATTGTTATGTACTAAATTATAACAAAAATATTTATTCATAAAATGTATCTATACACCAATATTTCTGAAACTTTAATATAAATTGTTTTAATATCTATATTTGTCACAATCATTGCCTCAGTTTTCCACATTTATAATCCAAGATAACATGAACTGTAATTTTTATCTATGTTAAGCTGTTGCTGTTTTTAATTTTTATAGTTGCTGCTCTGGTAAATTTATTTAAACAAATAGAATTTTATTTAGGAGATAACTTAAAAAATAAAAACTCTGATGCTCTTCATTGACAATCTGCATAGAACCTGTAGGAACTCATCCAATATGTGAGATATGAAGTGTGTTTTATGCTTTTTATGATATTGTATTTGATGTGGGCTTCCTCTGCCTGAGTGTATTTGTTTCAAGAACTCTCTTCATTAGAATGTTTTTAAGTTTTGTTCTATCTTGAGTAAGAAAATTTATTTAGATAAGTTGCATTAATACCTAAAATAAGATTGTATGCACAGAGAAGGTGACAATAAAGAGATGGCAATTAATCAGAGATCACAATATCATAAAAGAGTATACCTTGTGAAGACCAGAAGTTCAAGACAGAGAAACAACTAGTACAAATGTTTTAAGGTAGGGAACAGCTCAGTAGTTCAAGGAAGGTAAAGAAGGTACATAGGACTAGGGTTTGGTAAATGAGAGAGAAACTGTGGAAAATAGATTGTAGAGGAGAACGGGGGGTAAGATTAGGTATGAAAATATAACCTAGGTTCTGAATTTAGTTTCCTTTCCATTCATATGAAGAATACATTAGAAAGTTTTAGGGGGATCAGTCATATGATGTGGACGCTAGCTATATAATTCTGGTTTCTTCATTTTACATGGCTTATGGCTATAGGGATTGGAGAACAGAGGCAGGGACATATTTACTATTTGTAGTAGATGACAACCACAGAAAAGATGGTGGCTTGGATTTGGTTTGCAACAGTGGAGATGGAGACAAGAGGGTAGATATGAGAAATGTTTTTGAAGGTCCAAGATAAGATAATGGATTCTACCTAGGAGAAGGTTTTGACTAAAAAAATATTGGCAATTTGTATGCTCTTCACTGATATGGGAAGGAATGAGAGTAGAGCACTTTTGGGGAAGTAAAGCAAGAGTCTATTTTGGACATGTTAAATTCTGGATGTAAATTAATGGAGACATTAATGAGGTACCTTAATATATGCCTCTGTTCCGTGTTCTTATCTCTTCTCAGGATACTGAATATAAAGTTGTAGGAGATATTTGCCTATAAATGGCTTCTAAATCCATGAAGTAAAATACATTACCTGTTGAAACCATACCAACTTTGTAGTATTCCTCCAAATGCCAACATATACCATCGGGTGTGGTAAGTTCAGGATTCTCATACCAACTCATCCAACTTTTTATCTTTTCAAAAGCTTGGCCCTTTCAATACCCAGTGATCTCCACCTTATTCTACTTTGTCACTTATTCCCACAACTTCATTCTGGACTTTGGGTCAGGCGTGACTCATCACTTCAAAATTCTTACACCCCTGACCTTCCTTCATAGTTTCCAAGGTCCCGGCACAACCCCAAACTACTCTCTGTGCTGCTATGGAATACCAGCTAAAATACTATGGCCATAAGAACACTCATTTTAAAAATAAAAGTTCTTCCCCTCTCCTATCTTTCAGAGATATTTTTTAAGATGTAGCGTTAGAAGTGTGACTATAATAAACAACTTGATATAAAATGGCATAAATTAAAACTTTAAAAATATAATTATTGTGACCTTGGAGAAGGAACCTGTTGGAATTGGCTCCATACCTTATTGATAGCATTATGTACATTCTCTTGGATATGGTAATTCTCTTGGATTTTGCTCATGGTTATGAAGAGCAGCTCCATTTCCAGTTTTGTATCAATATTCAAGGTAGTTAAAAGTGGAGAAGAGAAAAGATGCCACAACAGGTATGGTTGTCCCTGTGAATCCATCCACTTTTCTACCCTACTTTTTGGTATTAGAAAATTATTTTTCTCCATTTATTCAAAGCCAAATCTTTCACACTAGTTCATGATTCTGTTTTCTCCATACTCATCTTTCTTTTCTTCTTTTTTTAATCTTCACCTGAGGATATATTTATTGACTTTAGAGAGAGGGGAAGGGAGAGAGAGAGAGAGGGAGAAACATGGATTTGAGAGAGAAACATTGATTGGCTGCCTCCTGCATGTATGTTGACTGGGAATCAAACCCTCAACCTTTGGGGTAGAGGAGGGTGCTCCAACCAACTGCACCACCTTGCCAGGGCTGTCCACTTTTATCTTTCCTCATCATCATTCCTCTCTTCCTCTGCTCCCATCATTAAAAGATCTATTTCTCTACTCACTTTTTCTCTTTAGCCTAATAAAAACAGCCAGGTGTCTTATAATAAAAAGATCTTTCCTTGATTTTTTAGCTGTCATAATTATACTTAAAAGTATCTTGGATTCCATATAAATATTATCTTTCAAGTCTCTGAATGTTTCTGGAACTATTTGTTGAGGATCTTCTTTGTTGGTCCATCTTTGGCATATTGTTATTCCCCAAATTTTAAATTTGGTTTACTGGTTTTTATTTCCTCTGAGTACTTGCCAAATGTGATCACAACCACTCTCATGGTTTCCAAAAAACTGTAGATGACTAAACATTGGCACTTCCATTTGGATATATTTCCTAATGGTTTATATGACACCTATCTACATAACAAATTACTTAAATATGCTACCACCAAATTGATCATTTCCTAACCTATTTTTATTATTTTCCTCTACATTCCCCTGGTTACCCCCCAAAAGAAAGCTGGAACATATATTGGTTACCTAACTATAGTACAACCCACATGCTATCATCATGTACTCATGTATCACTTAAGGACTGGGATATGTTCTGAGAAATGCATTGTTAGGTAATTTTGTCATTGTGCAAACATCATAGAGGGCACTTACCCAAAACTAGATGATATAGCCTACTACACAAGCAGGCTATATGTAGAGTTCATTGCTTTTAGCCTACAAGCCTGAACAACATTTTACTGTACAAAAAATGAGATTAAATTAAACACAAAACAAAATTTTACAATCAAGAGATGCAATAAACATGAGATGTGTGAGGCTGCTGCCAGTGTAATATGGCATATACTGTTTTAGAGCAAACTTTTTTGTTTTTAAGTAAAAAATGTACACTTTAAAATAATGCAAAGTATAGTATAGAAAATACATAAGCCAGTAATGTAGTCATTTATTATCAAGTACTAGGTACTGTACATAATTGCATGTATTATACTTATATGCAACTGGCAGAACAGTAGGTCTATTTACATCAGCATCACCACAAACACAGAAATAACAAATGCATTGTGCTATGGCGTTAGGAAGTCTAGGACATCACTAGCAATAGAATTTTTTCAGCTTTGTTATAATCTTATGGGATTGTTATAGTATATGCTGTCAGTCACTGACTGAAAGGTCATTATATGGCACCTGACTACATTAATCCTAAATATTTCTTAAATATGTATTCTTACTTATCGATACCTACTGTGTCCACTTTAAATCTCTTTCCTAGCCCTAGCTGGTGTGGCTCAGTGCATTGAGCAATGGCCTACAAACCAGTCACTGGTTGGATTCCCAATGTAGGGACACATACCTGGGTTGTGGGCAAGGTCCCCAGTAGGGGGCATGCGAGACTTAACCACACATTGATGTTTCTGTCCCTCTCTTTCTCCCTCCCTTCCCCTCTAAAAATAAATAAATAAAATATTATAAATAAATAAATAAATAAATAAATAAATAAATAAATAAGTCTCTTTCCTGTACTATTTCAATAGCACCCTAACAAAGAAGGTCACCCTGCTTAAATCCATCCCTCACATGAAAACAAAACTATCTACAATGTCTACTACTTAAATCCCTTAGTTGTTCTCCGTCATTTATAGGATAATCCTTCAGTGTTCCCCATTATTAATGGAGAATTGACAAGAGGTAAGTCATAAGGACTAGAGCGAAGAGTACCATCGCTCTAGTCCTTATGTGAAACCTGGTTCTCATGTGACTACATAGCCTCATCTCCCTTTACTCCTTTTCTCACACTTTCTGTGTAGGTAAAACAAAGATGTGTGGAGCTTCTGGAGAACACTGCAAGTACAATTCTTGCCACTTTTCTCACTGCCCTCTCTTCTGAGACTATCCTTCCTAGCTAGCTGTTTTGATCTTAAATTACTGATAATTTTTGAAATTTGGTACTGGTTCTTTCAGGTACTTCATGCCTGGACCTAAATTCTTTCCAAGTTTTTAGCTTTCTCTAGTGTCTGTATCACCATCCCTCCAGAAATATCAAAGCAGTTTTAGTTACCCCAAATGTGATGGTCATTTATACTACTAGACTTTTGTATATACTCTTCAATCTGATCTTTCCACTTCTCTCTTTTACTTCACCTGCATACCTTTCAATAGCTTTCCTCTAGGACAATTGTATTTTCACCATAGATATTACATCCTTCCAGGAGTCTTCCTGAACATCACGAGAGTATTCATTTGATCCCTTCAGTGGGGTCTCATAACACCATAACAATATCAAACACATACAGTATTTAACATATGCCATATACTCTTCTAAGTACTTTGCATATGGTAAAGTATTTAACCTTCATAATAATGCTGTCAGATAAGGATGGTTATTTCCCCACTTTAGAAATAAGGAAGTTGAAGTAATGGGATGTTAATTAATTTACCCCATTTTTAGCAGTAAGCAAGTGAAAGAAACAGATTTTGTGACTAGGCAAACTGTCTTTTACTGTACTATACTTCTTCCATCATGAAAACATTGTTTACTTGCTATCATTCGCCAGAACATAAACCCCATAAAGGCATTCATTATTGAATCCCCTCCTTTCCATACAAAAGCTTTTGAATATATTTTATACTCAAAAAAATTTTGATAAATAACAAAGAGGCATAACTTAGTGTTTCTCTTCTGTGTTCCCATAGCACTCTGGAAATATTTATGCTTTCTGTTGAATTCTTGCCATTATTTACTTACAGGTTGGTTTTTTTTTTTGCCTTATTGAATTGTAAGCCCCACTAGGACAGAAAACTTTACTTATCCCTCAGTGTGTCCCAAGTGACACCAGGTGCTCAATAAATGTTTGTTGAACAAATCTGTAAATAATACCAGAAGAAGAAATGTATGTAAGAATTTTTTTGGCGGATCTCAACAGTTCTTTTTAACTGCACTTCTTTGTGGCCATAGGAAAGTATTTATTGTATCATATTTATGTCAATCATTTACTTTTGAGACCTCTTTTTATTTTATTATGAATGATTATTCTAAAATAAATCTCTCTTCCCTAGCATCCTAACTCTTAAATTTTAATTCTCTTCAAACATTATATCACTTTCAAAAACATAGCAAAATACATGTTAATAGCCCACTAAGTGCTTAATACTAAATTGTCACAGAGTTAAAAATTAAGCAGAAGATATATTTTTGGCCTATAAAGGCAATGTAATACAGAAATTAGCTTTAGAACAAATCTCTATAAACATAAATGATAGAGATATTCATATCTTCCTATTGACATATTAATATATACACAGTTGCAAGGATATCTGAAGTGAATGAAGTGGACCCAGGTAGATTTAGTCTGATATGTTTTCCAAGAGTTGAATCAGGCAGAAACTTGAGGGAGGATGTTGCAGTTTTATGCATTTAAGAAAGGTGCATAACCCAGAAATGGCACTGGAAATATATACTTTAACGCCACATACAGAATAATTTAAAATATTTTCATTTCTTAAAGTATTTATAACAACCCATAATGTTGTATATATTAGCTTGACCTGCTACTGAGAGATGAACTCTTTTTATAAAAATCCATTTTCTTTGACAAATAGTCTAGGCATGGGCTTAATTTTTATTTTTTATTGCTCTGCTGAGCTTGTATTTCCACATATCCTCAGTAGAATCCCATATATCTTCCCACCTCTACTCCTTGAGATTTCCTCTCTTTTATCTTCTTTCTTGTTTTATCAGTAGTATTCTTTGCCTTTTTAATTACATGGAAAACAACTTCAGGAACACTTGGCAATCACCACCTGCATTTCCAGTACCTTATTAGTTCATCTCACTTAATCACAACCTTTTTTGAATTGAGGAAGTAGGGGTCAATGCTTTGCATCAGGGGTATTTTGGCATCTAATATTAAATAAGTGTGGATATTTTATAAATGTGAAGTATTTATGTATTCTCTATAGTTTTACACAATTGAGCTAATTTTAAATGCTCCTCATATAACATGTATTACATACCAAAAGGAAGAATTTGTATGAAAAAAGGTGGTTAATTTTAAAATATGATAGTTATTTTGACAGAATTCTTTACTTGAATCTTTTCTGAGGGGCCATTATGAACTTTATTTGAATAAGCTAAACTTTTTCCTAAATAAACCCCAGTTTCCTACTTTGTTGTGAAGGTTCATGTACATAACCTTCACATAGAAACATTATCTTGAACTCAAGTGAGATGTTGAAGTGGCAATGCCTACCAGTAACAATATCAGCTTTTCTGAGTTGAAACATTGAGACCACATCTCCAGTGCACATGTTTACATACATCAACCCACAAAAATGGGAAAAATGGTTGTAGACGCAGACTGCAGTAATAAATGAAGAGGGGGAAGAAAGACACTCTGTTGTGCTATCATCTGGTCTTTCTTTGCACACACTCTGTTATAACATCTAATCTGGAATTTACTCCTTCCCTTTGTCAAGAGAGCATCAAATCTGGGACTCATTCACTGGCACACTGCTTATCAGGAAAAGACAGAGTTATATAAAAAAATAGCCTAAGCATCACTCTTTTCCTTTATGAAATCCCTTTGGTCTATGAAATTCCAGCTGCAACCCTCAACTCATAATTTATTTCATTTATCTTGATTTTCTTATTCTTAACAATCATCTTGTTTTCTATTCAGAAACTTTACAGCCACCTAGGAACAATTGTATATATACACAGGATTAGGAAAGCATTTTTTTCCATCTATTCATTACTGGTAAAGAAATATTTGACTGATCAACCAAAATATGAAGAAAGGATTTATTTACAGCTTTATCACTATATTAGTGATAAGAGAAAGAAAGAAATGTCGACCCTTTGCATAAATAATAGATACCCAAAAAGCTAACATTTATTAATTGTGCCAGATGTTATTTTAAGTGGAGGCTTTACTTGTATTATCTCTTTATATATGACATTCTCTGTCAAGTTGGTATCATCCTTATCTCTGCTTCACAGATTAAAAAAAAAACCAAAACCTGAGGGTTTGCAAGTTTAAGCCACTTTTTCAGTCACCCTTAGCTATTGAGCGGGGGGATTGGATTCGAGCCCACATCCATCTGGCTTCAAAATGCGTATCCCTACACAGCATGTCACCTCATTCTGTATTTAATACGCAAAACCACAGAAGAACTTACTGCTGAGCACTGTTTAAATTATGTGCCCTGTTTAGTTCTCTATAATTACAATTAAAGTGAAATTTAATAAACTTTGAAACATAGTTCAATGATGAAACAAGTGAAATGAGCTGTATCTTAGAATGCTTCAAGTGTTCAAATAATTTTTTAACTTGTAAAAATATTTTATATACTTTTCACTGAAATATGTCATACATTACACCAATCTCTTTAGTAGGCTCCTCAACAAATCTCATTATCCCACTCTGGGTCTCTTCTTGGCTTTAATTATTCTCCCCCTGCCCATGATACCTTGAGACAGAGGTTTTGTATATTTAACTTTTTAAAAGAACACAATTGAATAATTGGTATAGGCATATTGCATGTTTAATATCACCAATGAATGACTACCACTTAACTTCACTCTTTATTTTTATTTTTGGCATACTATATTTTCTCACACAAAAGGAAGACATCATTTTGTTAAATTAGTTAACCTGGTTGGAGTTGTTTACTGCCTCTGCCTAAGACCTCTTTGCAGGATTCATTATTAGACAGGATATGTATCACAATCAACAGGGGTGGTAACACAAATTTGGGTAAAAATATTATTCAAGTAGTTATCAAAATATTCTTCAAAAGACTATTTTGTGACTACAGATATTTATAACTTTCATGGAATTAAATAGAGACCAGGTTTAGAGTAACACTGAACAGTCAAAATGATAGCTATATTGATTCAGTGTCGCACGAAATTTCATGATTATTTAAATATATTAACAGAAATCATTTTTCATATAATTTCAAATAATTAAGGGCTAAATCAATTTGTTATCATCTTCTTTGCTATCACCTACATCACACACCGCTGCTTAGACACTGCTATTCTCTGTTGTATCTTCTGAGATTTGAACTATTTCTCTAAGGATTGTAATATAAATGTTGCACATGTCTGTGTCCTATGAACAAATACACTATTTCCATGGTGAGTTTTTATATGAATTAAGTCATGGATCAAGTCCACCTGAACTCCCTAGGACCTCTGTTGCTACCATCATGGGTCTCAGGAGTGCTGCTTTCTCCTTAAAACAGATAAGGCTGTAAGTTCTGTTTGTTTTTAATGGAAGAAAATCAAATTTTAATACACGCACATAGGAAATTCACATAAAATTTCCTAGGCTACATTTTTTTTTAATCCTCACCCAAGGACATGCTCACTGATTTTAGAGAGAAAAGGGAAAGGCAGAAGAGAGAGAGGGAGAGAAACACCAATGTGAGAGAGAAACACCAATTGGTTGCCTTCTTGTTTGTGCCCTGGCCATGGACCGAATGAATGCACAACCTCGGCATGTGACTGGACAGGAAATTGAACCTGCGACCTTTCAGTTTACAGGACCGTGCTCCAACCAAAAGAAGCACGCCAGCCAACACCTAGGTTCTAAGCTTTTATGAGGTTCTGGAAGGGATTCTGGGAACGCGGCAGGAGTCCAGGAAACTGACATACCTACAACTGGCTACTATTTACAGTCACAGACATTTGCAGAATTTTGAGACTTCCTCATTCTTGTGAGTTGTTCATAACCTTCGTGTAGAACATTAATTTACTAAATATTATTGAAGAATGAAACTGCCTCCTTCCTCAAGACCCTGCTCTTCCTTCTTGCTGGGTGGAACTGGGAAATGTGTCACTAAACCAGTTACTCTTTTATTTCTTTCTCTCCAAATTGTAGCTGCTTATGTGAATGATATTGCCAGTTTTAGTTTATTTTTTAAAAATCTCCCCTGGGTATCTGGAGCCTCTGTAGTTTATGAGACCTCTGTCTGCCCTTTACCACAGAATATCCCTGTCCAAGAGATCCTGCTTTGACACAACCCTCATTCACTCTTCCTTAGCTCTTCCCCCACGGCACGTACAGCCAACAGTTCCTTGTCTAGCACACATTTCCCTTGTACGAAGCACAGGCAGGATTGCTCAAGCACAACTGCTTTTTCAGGGTCTGATTTGATCTACAGTAAACCCATTTGCATCTTGTTCTGCTCTTAACATTGCCATCACTCTCTGCTCTGATATAAAAAGGGGACAGATCAGCAAGTGTACAAATTAAGTAGATGTCAACCAGGGAAGGAAATGAAATGCTAGATTCCTATTCTCCCTCTTTCCTTGAAACCTTTTCCCGCAAACACTACCTTTGTAAGGGGAAAGTCTGAAGACATCCCTTTCTTGGTCTGTTGGAAAGTAGTTGTGGGTTAACAGCTTCGGGACCAATTTTATATTCTATAATCCTTGAGTGAAGATGTCTAGGCCCAAATGTTTATGGTTACTTTTCGCTGTGAAGTTTCTTAGCACCTGTTAATTTCTCATTTTATCACAATCCTTAAAAACTTAAATGTCAATGGCTAAAACATGTCTGGTCACTCTCCAAATATTTAACTGGATTTCTGATACTCTACTCATTTTGCATTTACTGTCATGTTTCCACCCTGTTCATTTTCAAGCTTTAATAGACCAGTTGTCTATAGTGTATTGTCAGTGAGTTTGTATATGCCATTCCTATTCAGGCATGAAATCTTCAGATTTTACTGTGATCAAATGATTACTTGCCTTTTCATAGGTACTATATTATTTCCTTTTCTTATACATTTAGTGTGTAAGAAAAACAACAACATTAAGTGAAATATCCTTCTTTTTATGCAGCAAATATTCCCACAAATAGAGAAATTATACATGAACAAATAACACCTTCATTATTGCTTTATTTAATATTGATGGTTTAGTCCGTGAGATTTCCTGTCAATTCTATATCAATGTTATTCACGAGAGAATTGTCCAGTAATCATTTCCAAAGTATTATGATCAAACTAACTTTGAAATTAGATATTCTCAAAATAAGAAAGAAAGAAAATTTTCATACAGGGAAATGGGCTACATAAAATCATGTGAAGATTTTATGATAGTTTTTTTGTAGTATTATCTTTTCAGGAAAATATTTTAAATGAAATGACTAAAAATATAGTAAAAGAAAGAATACTTTGTTTGAGAGACTATACATTGTCACATGGGAAAAATAGGATATAACAAGCTTCACATATAATATAGTCATGATGAGTTTTATCAAGTTGCTGAAGCAAGAGTTCTTTGTTTTACTTGGTGTTTGGTCTTAGAGGAATCTGAGTCCTTTCGCTGAGCTAGCAATGTAAGCCCTCCTCTCTGCTGCTCGCTGGCTCTTTAGCTCTCACTCTCTAGCTTCTGCCCATTCACCTCTCTCGGAACATCTCAATATTTTGTTTTTTCTCGCTAATCATTATGTTCCCCCCTTGTTAGAAGCTGAATTGATAGAGCTTCTTCACTGCATGGATTTAAAAAGAGATTCTTGATTTCAATAAATGCCTTGTAGAAGCGAGGGTTTCTCGGGCATGACTGTGTTAAACACAGGGCAACTTTACAATTAATCCTCACTCTGATAAAGCTGAGGAATTGAGAATGCTTGAAGATAGACAACCCATAGTTAAAAGATGCTGTTCCTAATAAAAATAACTGTTGCCAGGTTTAAAAAACAAATGACATATTCCCTATGCTGTACTTTATATCTCCATGACTTTTTTACTACTAGTAATTTGAGCGTTTTAATCCCTTTTACCTTTTCTTGCCCATCCCCCCACTCCCCTCCCATCTGACAACTGTTTGTTCTCTGTATCTGTGAGTTTGTTTCTATTATGCTTGATTATTTCGTTTTGTAGATTCAACATATATGTGAAATCATGTGGTATTTGTCTTTCTCTGACTTATTTCATTTAGCATAATACTCTCTAGGTTCATTCGTGTTTTGAAAATACTGTAATTAATAACTGTTATCACACTAGATGGTTACTAGACTTACTAGGGTCACCATTTCATAAGGTATATAAATGTCTAATCACCGTATTGTACACACAAAACTAATATAATGTCATATGTCAATTAGAATTAAAAATAAAGTAAAAACAACTCAATTGAATATTCACTCAGACATTATAACAGCAGAGGTGCTAGTGGTATAAAACAGGAAAATCATATATAATTATATTTAATTTTATTAATGCTACTCCTTCTTAACTTGCTCTATATAGTCAAATATGACAAACGTGGGAATTTAGAGAATCTGAAAAATCATATTGGCTTAGGGGCACTTACATATGTGCTCTAATTCAAAGATTCTGCTATTCTAAGAACTGAGTATTGTGTGAATTATTGATAAAAAATTATGTGTTATTACATATTTTAATGTTGGTGATAATAATAACTCTAAGTTGCATATGAATAACCTTGTCATAAGTATTTCATATCCATTATTTGATGATTATTAGTAATATTGATAACAATAATAAATATTATCATTTAAGTATTTACTAGGTACCAGACAATTTATGGAGAAAACCTTAGTTTCAAAAACAGGAAACAGTAATAACCACCAAGCACAGATATTGTATATTCTATGTTGTTATCGTGCTTTCAGAAAGCAGCAAAGCCAAGGGCCTATTCCCAAATTCACTGACTGCTTAAAACACTATCCTCCCAATATTCCTGAGAATAATGCAAGATAATTTTAACTACCCAGTCAATAGGTGAGATTCCATGGTTAGGAAGATCTCACAGATTTTGTAAACACAATGTAACAGCTCCTGTGGCATCCTTATATTACCCTTTATTATGCAGACTTGTGATATAAGGTAGGTACAATTCAGGTTGAAAAACCACATCCTTTAGGGCACTAAGAAAAGTATATAAATATTAAAATCAGAAGACACATATGCTTACTAGAAAATGTGGAGAATTCGAAAGGAAAGACATATGGGAAGGGCTTCATTCATCTACTTCATAATCTGTTAACAGAGAAATTTTGGTAAACAGTGACACCTTGTTTAATTCCATTCTTTTTTTTTTTTTCTAATTCATTTCTCTTTTCTTACATGTTTAAGCAGTGTCACCTTAGGACCACAATACTTGTTTCTTTAACTTTTTTTTAAAAAGTCTTTAAAAACATCAACTACTTATGCAGTTGTTTTGAAAGAACTTTGGGCAAGCAAATGACATTAAGTTACAATTCCCACTTACTCTTAATGGCTTATAGCATAATGATATTGTGTCCATTTTCTTTCTTTTTCACTTCATTATAGAACAACTTCATTGTTTTTACACAATAAGAAACATAATACTGTACTCTGCTTTTGTTTCCCTGTAGAAAGCTAGTAGAATACAAATGTTATCATCTCGCAATGAAAAGAATTGTCTTAAGAAAAAAATCTTTTACATCTTCTGTGACAACAATGATTTTAAAAAAATCAATGCAGTTACAACCATTAAAAAGAATTTTCTCTTTTATTTTGGTTTTTTGGCAGAAAGAGTAGGGATGCAGCTCTTAACATACTTTAGAGTAGATTCTGGTACTCCGTATTTTAAAAGGCATACCTTGCTTTCCCCATTGATCTTTTTCATTGTCCCATAAGAAGGCATCATGAATTGTGTTCACACTGGTGTCAGAGCCTAACACCAGGAAGGCAGAGGAAGGACACTGTTAAGACTTAACATGTGCAATGGGAACAATGCTCTTTACTTTGAACACATTCTTGCAGGGATTTTCCAGCATCTCCACCTTTGCTCGTTCAGGTTCACAGGGGGCTTGGGGAGTGGAAAGAGGAAAGGGCCAAGAGCTTGAAACCTTGGGTCTTGTTCAAGGTTAGCCTTTACATTCATTCAAAACTTTTTGAGGGGAGTAATTGTGCATGGACCATGTTTTATTTTCATTCCTCTCAAAGACCTTGCCATGGAATAACCACTAAATAAATATTTGTTGAATGAATTAACGCATGAGCTTAGACAAGTTGTTAAAGTTGTGAGTCAGTTTCCTCAGCTGAAAAATGGAAATAATAATAATATCTGAACTTTGACAATAAGAAACTATATGTGGGTTTGTGTTCTATATATATCTACCTGAAAATTTGCTATAGCATGGGAAGATATAAAGTATATAAAGATATAAAGATAGAAATGTAAAGAAATATTATTTTTGTTAATACTAGATTCCTTGTTGAAGGTACTAAGTGAGGAAAATGAGCACATTATGATACTTGCTATGATAAACATTAAAAGCTGTAAATCCACTGTAAAATTTATTAATACAAAAAATAAGACTACTACAAAGCTTCTAGCTTGTGATAAATCTCCCTGACCTAAACACTACATATTTGTTCCCTGAATACCATTTAATGCTCTCAATAGGATATTCAAGAAAAAAATTAATGTTTTACATGGCAAATAGAGATGTTCTTCTCATATTGCACTGCCATTACCTATTGATGACAATTAGAAATTTACTAAAGAAGTGGCCAAACTACAAAAACATCCCAAGTGCCTATCAATAAATGAGTGGATAAAAAAGCAGTGGTACACATATATAACGAAATATTACTTAGCGATGAAAAACAATGAAATCTTACCATTTGGAACAACATGGATAGACCTAGAGGGTATTATTCTCATTGAAATAAGTTAGTCAGAGGAAGATAAACACCATATGATTTCATTTATATGTAGACTCTAAAGAACAAAATAAATGGACAAACAAAACAAGCAGACTCATAGATATATAGAACTAGTTGTTGCAATACAGAGGGGATTTGGAGGTCTGGATGAAAGATGAGAGGAGCGTTGGGGGAAGGGGTGAAAATGGTGAAGGGATTAAGAAGTACAAATTGGTAGTAATAGAATAGTCATGGGATGTAAAGTACAGCATAGGGAATATAGTCAGTAATATCATAATAACTATGTATGGTATCTGGAGGTTCCTAGATTAATTGGGGTGATAACTTAGTATGGCTATATAATATCGAATCACTGGGTTATATGCCTGAAACTAATATAATATTTTATGTCAACTGTCATTGAAAAATAACAAAGTTATTTAAGAAAAAGAAAGAAAGTAGCAAGCTTAACATGTGGATTATTCTTCATTTTAGAACACTCACGGTGATTGGTAGAGGCAGGTCAAAAGTAAGGCAGTGGGAGCCATTCACCTGTGGTATAGGTCGTTCATGAGGTGCACTGTCTATAGAGAATATAAAAACAATAATAAAATGACTAAACTTGGTCTGCTTTTTATTAACACTATGCCTCAAGTCAGTGATAAAATTTTCCTTCCAGAACAAAATCTGTGTTGTTCTAAATTCTAAACAATTGCTACATTAACTGTTGAGTTTTAATAATGTATATGTAAGCTTCAAATTAGCACATTTTTATTACTTACCCTTTAGTAAACATTGCATTCTATATGGAATTTAACTCTCACTTATACAGCTGGGCTTGATACATGCATTTGTTTTTAGAATGAGTTCACAATGGTTTGGAATCACATGAGCTCTCTCCAAGCATGTTCCCTAGCTCCATTTAAACAGCAGAGTAGAAATGGACAATGACAGTTCAATGAAAACACAAACCCTAAATTGATCAACTGTACTTTTATCTGTGTTTAAAATATTGGAAACTGTTAGAACTGATCCTAAATAAACAAAGACTAGGTCAGTATTGCATTTTTGGAATTTATTGTAAAATAAAGATTTTACCACTCTATGCCAAACTTCTCTTTATATTTTAAATTATTAAAAACTGTGTATGTCAGTTGTATCACTAAATTAAAAAAAAAGTAAAGTTAATGTAAAGTGTTAGCCAATCAACTATGACAGAGGTAGAGTTATAAATCTTTGTCTATGTCTATTGACCATAAATACTTTAGGAAAATATATTTTGATGAAGTCATTGACAAATTTGTAGGTTGTCTCATAAAAAGAAAATTTAAAGTTATTATAACTTTTTATGACTGTAGACCAACATATGTGTAAGGTATTTTTCCATTCTTTAGAAAATATAATATTTTAAAAATACTAATCTATTACATTGTTACAATTTTGTATTGTAATAGTAATTCCAAATTTGTATTTTTAAATATTTTACTGACATTATCATATATATAAAGCTCAGTAAAGTGAAACCTTTACTGTCTGTGTTCTTTTTTTGGCCATTAATATTATGTCTTTCAATTCATGAATATTACTTGATAATGATCTATTCAGGGGTCACCTGTGCTAGGCATGGTACTGACTGATTTCTGACCTGAGATTTGTCAAATGAAGAAAAGAATGTTGAAGCTGGATATGTCTTTTTTCAGGTCTTATGTAAAAAATAAGTTAGTTTTAATGACCAAGAGATTCAGTTCTCAACTGTGGCTCATATAATAGAAAAGGAAAAATTTTAAGTTCTCTTCTGCATTTATACATACAAATGTATAAATTAGGGATGATATTGAGATAATTAGAAAAGGAAATACTCCCCTGATTTTTTTTTTGAAATTTTGTATTAAAAGATGTTTTAAGAATGTGAAAAATGCAAGCTACAGAGTGAAGGAAGATATTTATAATACATGTAAATAACAAAAGATTCATACCCACATGTATACGGTATACTCATAAATCAGTAGGAAAAAAGGGAACACAAATGGGAAACATCTTGAAATGATATTCAAATGACTAATGTAGACATAAATAAGTGTTCAATGTCATTAATATAATGGAGTTGTAAATTAACACCACAATGTGATATCACTATAAACTCACTAGGATAGCTTAAATTATAAGAAAATAAAAAAGGCTGACAATACTTATTGTTGGTAAAAATGAAGAATAGCTAAAATCTCACATATATTAGTTGTAAGAGTGTAAACTGGTACAACATTTTGGACAATAGTTTGACATTATCTTCTTAAGCTGGTCACGTGCATACTCTGTTACTCAATTTCTTATAAGAATGACCTAGCAGCTTTATTCATGATGACCAAACACCTTAATCAACCCAGTTATTTGTAAACATTACAATAAATGAATTGTCAATGGTACACTAATAGAATTAAATGTTATATAGCAATGAAAATGAATAAACTGCAACATGCAACAAGATGTATTCTCCCAAATATCATTTATATGGAATATATAAAGCATACATTTAAAAATTCCTATGAAATGTATATTAATTCAAAACTGACTAAAATTAATATACAGCCATAGAAATGAGGACAGTGCTGAATTTGATCAGAAGTATTAGTGACTAGGAAAGATCTGAGGAGGAGACATTTTGGTTTTCTGGTAATATTTGATTTGTTGAAGTGTTCTATATGCAGGATATATTCAATAAAAATAATTAAAATAAACCTTAATATACTGTATTAATTGTAATTTCAATGAAATAACAAATTTACACAGCTCCATCTTACAGAAGAGCTACAGAGACCATATCTTCCATGTATAATTACAAAATCATAAACTGAACTTATCACAACCTTTGTTGTAATGCAGCAGTATAGGCTTTTATATTTTATCAAAAACCTTTTGAATATAAAGATCATTAATAAGCAATTTAGATAAAATTGGATTTTGATATTGAGGAAAAATCTATTAGATATGGTCCTTATATGATGATTTAATACCTCATTCACAATTTAATCATTATCTCACATGGAATTACTAGATTGCCTAGTGGAATTACCAGTTAAAGGGATGTAGAGAATGCATGTGTTTCATTATTCTTAACTTTTCCTTTAAGCATTTTCACAGATTTTTTGAAATGTATGCTAGAGACATGCTTTGTCACATAATTCAAGTTTTTAAATCAAGAACTGAACATATTAAGGGTTATATCATAATTGAACTATTTTGACTTTTTCTAATTAGATATATGGGAGGCCTGTCTGGAAAAAGTCCAGCCATTGCTAATATAACAAGAATGGTTTGCACACCACCCATGTGACCTGGCAGCCAAGGAGAGTGAACTGGAATGCTCATGTGTGAACAATGACGACTTCACTGTACTAGTCAGTGGAGGTGGTAGAGACCGTTGAGTGAGCCTGTGTACTCTGTGGTCATCACATTCAAAATGGCTGAGAGAGTAGAGCAAGGAATCTGCATCAAATTTTGCATTAAGCTTGATCATTCCTCTGTGGAAACTATTTGTATGATTCAGAAGGCTGCAGCTATGGGCAACTGGTTATTGGCAGCTTCATCGCAACAACACGTTTGCTCATGCATCACATCTTATGCAGAGTTTTTTGGTGAAACATCAAATCACCAAGGTGACTCAACCCCCTACAGCCCAGATTTTGCACCCTGTGACTTCTGGCTCTTTCAAAACCTAAAATCACTGTTAAAAGGGAAGAGATTTCAGACTTTTGTTGAGATTCAGGGAAAAATGATGGGGCAGCTAATGGCAATTGGGAGAACTCTGTGAGGCCTCAAGGTGCCTGCTTTGAAGGGGACTGAGGCATCATTGTCCTATATACAATGCTTCTTGTATCTTGCATCTTCAATAAATGTTTCTGTTTTTCATATCACATGGCTGTATTCCTTCTGACAGACCTCATATGCTATTATTTGTTATATATTGATTTAGTTTTTTAGCCAAGAAAACACATAAGTAGGCAAGTTCTCTGGGTAACAATCCCAGAAAGTTCCCTAAAGATAGAAGATACAGGAATGATAATAATGTGGTATAATGACAGGAAGTATAAACATCTGTCTTTCTTTTTGATTGACTAAGGTTTGGCAATCAAAAGTTTTACCCATAAAAGTCAATTTTATCACTACCACAAACCACATGTAAAATTTCATTAAATATGAAATTACTGTAAGTTATTGGTGATTTGAGAGTAAAGCTAACACACCAATATTGTTTGAATAATTTTACCTATATTTAATCAAAATTTTCAGGCAGAAAAAAGTTTACAAATCAAAGGAATGAAATCCTGAAGTGCTTGACATACAACTTAATAAAGATTAATAAAACATGTTCTTTAATCAAAGAAGAGATTTTTCAAGATGATGTCTATATGATAACATTAGTTAAGTCATTTTTAAATTACAATTTTATAAACTCAATGAATTTTTTTCTAATGTTAGATACTGATATTAAATTACTTACTTGGATATAATGGAGTTTCTGATACACTGACATCCCTCAAAATCTTAAAAATACATGTGACAAAAATAATTAATGAAATATGGGAATCAAATACAGTCTACAGTTTGTTTTTTAAAAATTTGAGGTCATTAACTTTGCATGTACCCTGGTTTGAAATTTATCTTATTTGTCTATTCGTTAATCAATAAAAAATATAGGAGGAAGTAGAGGGATTGTTACTCATGTGAGAGAATATTGTATAAAGATCCTTATGGCTGAGTGAGCCCAGGTTACCTGATATTTGGACCCATGCTCTTAATTACCAAGGCTCCCACACTTGTTTACTCAGACTCCATTTCAACTTGATGGCATCACATGATGAAGGCACCTGAGACCTATCCTGTTCAATGATAAAGCTGATTTGCACTAAAATTTCCTGATTTTTTAACCTTTAGAAAATAATGCTAATAGTTTGTGCTCAGCAGCCATTGATACCTGCAGAAATGCCCTGAGAAAACATGTGCTCTATTTCAAAAATCTCTATGTTTGTAACTAGATCTTAGGCTCTTCCCTTTAGAAATCACCTTTCAGAGCAATAATTTTCTAAATAGTCAATGTCAGCAATATCTCCTTCAGTTCTAATATTTGTGTATTTTTTGTACCTATGTTCTTTTCTTGATGCTTTATTTCTTGAATGTGGTTAAGCTATTTTCTGTTATTACCTTACAAATGAAAATTAATGATATTATCTATTCCAGAAAAATCCATGATGTTGAAAATTAGTTCAACTCATAATTTCTTTTCTCACTCTACTATTTGTGTGTTGTTCAGTTGAATCATTTGGGAGTTGTTTGCTGGACTCCATTTTGTCCAAAGTTTCTTCTAGTATAAGGTGAATGCACCTCAAATCATAACATACATAAGACCCTTTCATTCAAAAGCTCTGCAACTTTGTCAGCTTGTATAGCCACTTTTTACTGAATGTTGGCCAACTGTGAAGGCAGTAACCTGAGGCTCTTACTTAGTGTAACCGAAGGCCATTTAGTCTGATGAAGCACATTTTCCTTTTTACTTTGCTCTCCATTGTATCTTTTAGCTACATGACAACATGCCCTGTAGGGCTTTAATTAGTTCTTTCTTTTTGGAACTGGAGAAGCATCATGTACTAGTCATCAACTCACCTTTAGAATGTACTTTATAACACCACTCCAAGTATTGTTGTTGATGTTATAAATGTAATAAAGAAAGACCTTGAAAGTGAGCTTATCTGAAAGTTTTATTTCAGTCATAATATTTTTAGTATGAATGAAATTTTTCTTGATTTCAGAAAAAAAAAGGACTTTAATGGGAAAATATATTTTATCAAACAAAGAGAAACAAATAACAGTTGAAAATGTTTACTTTGACACCAGATCAGAGTATTAAATGATAACTCTTCTCATTCTGTCACACCTGGGGTCATGGAAAGAAAACATTTAAACAACATATTTCCATCTACAACTTAGAGAAGTATGATTGGGTAAAAAGTTCATTTTTTTTCATATTATGTAATCTTGTTATTAAAGATAATTTACTTCCATTTTTATCAACCATGCCCTTAGAAGGAAACATTTATGTATATCACTGATTCAAATTAAGTGTCTATTAAAGAAGAATAACTTGAATATGAAGAGCAATTTTAAAAAGTCTTGAATCTGCTATTGTTTTCAATATTGCTATCTCCATGAATTAGATTTCCATCTCTTAAAAAGTATCATATATATATCAATTATATATCCTGAGAACATATTTGTGATTGGTATTTTTAAAGATCTCTTAATACCAGTATAAACACATTAATATATTTAAAAACTTGCTGTTTAAAATAATTTTCAAATTTAAAAAAGTAGAATTCTAATCAATTCAAATATGCCTCATAAAACTGACAGCTGTCAGAGGGGAGAAGGTTTGGGGAACTGGGTGAAAAAAGTAGATATTAAAATTAAAAAAAAAACCCTCATAGACAGAGACAATAGTGTGGTTATTACCTTAGGGGATGGGGAATGGAGAGAAGTAGAAGAGTGTATAGGAGGCATAAATGGTGATGGAAAGAGACTTGACTGGGGGTGGTGAACATACAATATAATACACCAATGATGTATTATAAAATTGTACACCTAAAATCTAATATAATTTTTTTAGCCAATGTCACCCCAATCAATTCAATAAAATTAAAATAAAAAATAGAATTTCAAGATATTCTTGGTGCTCCAGGAAAAATTGACTTTGTATTATTCATATTAAGCAAGTATTAAAAGAATTAGCTTATTATTTCTGGCAAAATGGGTGTATTTTTAGTGAAATAGGCCTATGAAAAGGTTAGTGAATATTTTCCTTCTGTCTGCTTGCTTCTTGATTTCTTTTCTTCTTTTCTTCCTCAATATAACCTCATAGTTGGATGCCTTTTGCTTAGAAATTGTTTGCTATTGGGAAATGAAAGTTTGTCTTTTTATCCTGAAATTTCCTGGTAGGAAAGTAAAAGACTAGAATGTTGCAGTTAAAATGGGTATGTATGATACCCTGATAAGCTTTAAGAAAAAGTGTGAAAAGGAAAGATGGCTTTGCTCTGTGCAGTTAAATGGATTGAAAATGTTGATTTTGTTTATTTATATTTTTAATAATATTTATTTGTTTGATTTTGGATTGAAATGAAATCAACATGTTTCTTAGGTCCCTTTTCATTAGTTATTTTAAATAACATTCAACTGATTATATCTTTCCATAATTCCTCTTTTCCCTTTCTATATATATATATAGCAAATATTTATATATCTATATAAAATTTTATTGTATTTTTCCATGACCATTTATACCTTTATACTTTCCACTATTACGATTATATCACCTTAATCCTGAGTGCTGAGTGTTACTGAGTGCTGATGAAGTTTCTTCCTGATGAGAATCACTGTGAAATATTTTGTGGCAGAAAAACTGGGGAAGAAATGAGCCCTCTCCTTGGGTCTGGTGCTTGGATTAATCTTATAAAGTAATGAGGTACCTCGACATTTCATTGGGGAGATTTGAGCAGTCTTAATCAATGAAACCTGTTGAGCAGTGAGTCCTAATTAGCAGTGCTAAGGAACTCTATAGTTTCTTCTATTGTTACTTCTAGAGTAAAGTTTATTTACCCTGTCCTGTAATAAGTTTTTAGAAAATAAGGACAAACCTCTACCAACTGAGTGCAAAACAGTAATGACCATTCATTCTTTCATTGCTCAAATATTGACTGAATACTTAAGCACAGTGTTAGGAACTGAGGGTATAAAAATTAATGAAAATGGACACGGTTCCTGTTTTCTTGGTATTTATGGTCAAATAAGACAGATAATAATCAAATAATTCTCATAATATATCTCTCCCAATTGAGAGAATGCTCTGAAGGGAAACAATGTTATTCAAGAGCATTGTAGTGCAAAGGAATCAACTCTCAATTAAATTATTGGATTGAGACAATGAGGACAGTCCAGGTCCAGGTACAACTTTCAAGCAATAAGGATCTACCAAGATATATTTATGGGACACACTAATACTTCTCAGCCAATCCTAGATTTGGTTGTGGGAGGAAACCCTATTCCTAAAAAATGTTTATGAAGTTTTTGAGATGTGGTCTTCACACTCATTTTATAAGACATTGAATAAAAGGATTATCCCTGAAAGTAAGAGAGATATGAGTTATTTGGTTTCTATCTCAACCCTGACTGAAAAACAAAGGCTTCTCACCCCTCTTATTTGTCTCCATGACCTACAATGAAAATATTGGGTAAGCAGAGAGCTATATCTAGTCACAAAAGTTTTCACTTCTAAATAGGTTTAAATACAACTTTAACTGCTATTTGAACACAACTAAATGATTGAGTGATTCTGTTAACTATACCAATATCAGGCTGACTTCTTTTTCAAGAAATACAGAGAGATTTCTTATAAACCACATGTAAAGTAACCATAAATAACCATGGGCAAAACTATGAACAGTATTAAAAATGCAATTTTTGCCACACCATGAAGTATTTATCTACTTCTGCAATTTTTTTTTTGTGTGTGAGAGACACCTAAGATACTTCACTATAAAGGAACCATAGTGTATATTATGTTGGTAACAAATGGGAATCAGGAGAAATAGGAAGATAACATATAGGAAATAATTTATAGAGAAAAAGATAAAAAACAAAAGAGCAATTTTTTACTTTGAAAATGTTGTGGTCTGATATCTACCCTGCTCACGTGGACCATTATTCAGAGAAGATAAGTGGTGGCAGATGTGGCTTTGATACGGAAAGAACTAAATGTCAAGCAGCTAAGAAACTATACTTCTTAAAGAAAATTAATCCTGAGTTCCCCTATTTGGACTTCTCTCCTCTTTCCTCCTTATATTTCTACCTGGAGTTTTCAGTAAATAATAGCAACCTTGATGGGATCTCATGGCCTGAGTAATTTTTTTGCTGGTGACATTTATAAATACCTTGTGCAAGTACCAGTGTCTAGGATATGATTATTAATCTGAAAACATGGTTATTTATTTCATTGAAAGCTTATAAGGAATGATATATTATCATATATTATTTGCATTATATATAATATAATATAATAGATATAATTAATATAATATTCCTTAGTAGTATTATATCTTTTCTTTCCTGTTATACTTTCCTCTAGGAGTAATGAGTTAGATGTTGTGATTAGTAGGCCAAATTTATAAGAAAAATACTAGTTTTATACATTTTATATATTTAACCAGGAAATTTGAAAATTCCTGTAATGTAAAAGGTACCATTCGGGTGGTTGGGAGTGGTAATGCAACACTTCTTCTGGTTAGAACTCTTACACAAAAATTTTTTTTTAAAAATCCATAATAAACACCCAGTTAAACAATGACAAGATACCAAATTAAAAGCCATCTGGATAAGATATACAGAATGGAAAGTCTGATATGTATACACACACACACACATTAGGCAAAGTATAGGTATTTAATTTTACTATCCCATGAGTATCTCCATGTGGCATTAGAGATATCACTGGGCAATAATGATAATGAAATGGAGGAGGAAGGTAGAGATTTTTATTCTGGGGGTCACTTCAGGCTAGTGAGTTGCTGTGGGAAAGATGATTCCAGTGAAGCCTCCCTGCGCTAGAATGACCCTTCCTCCACATTCCAGGGAAAGGGTCCCTCCCTGCTGTGTGGTCTAGCCTGGCTCTGCCTGTGCAGTCCTTCCCTCGTGTGGCATCCGATCTTCCTAGCCATCATCTTCTCACAGCACGGTTAAAACTCCCCATGACATTTTATGTCAGTGTTGTCCAAGAGAAATATTATTCATGCCACATTAGTAGTTTTAAATTTTATGGTAACCACATTTTAAAAAGTTAAAAACAGTGGAATTAATTTTATTAACATATTTGAATTAGATATTAATCTAAAATATTATTTTAACACATAAGGAAAAAATCATTAATGAGTACTTTACATTTTTTTTTTTTACTAATTCTCCCTAATCTGCTATGTATTTTACACTTTCAGGACATCTCAGCTTGAAATGGCCACACTTCAGGTGCGTAATAGCTACATGTACCTAGTGCTTACCATACTGGTGAGCGCATCTCTAGATACCAGCAACGGTCTGACGATTCTTCTCCATGTGACCTAGGGCTAACTCAAGTGGTTAGCTCCCTTATCAAGAATACCCTCCATCTGCATGTACTGAGAAACCCAGAAAGGAGATGACCATGTCCCCACTTTAGAAATCAAATACCACTCTTTCTTTTAAAGTTCATTCTGTCTCAGAACAAATGTACTTTAGTCTCTATGACTCAATTCCTAAGCAGAGCATCTGAAACTCTATTCTCACTCTCATTTAATCCCACACCTAGATATTCAAGTTTGTATACCCTTTCCTCTTAGAGCTCTTAAATAATCAATTGTTGACAAAACCCTTCGGATGTCCTTATGATATACTAGGCAAAAATAACTAAATCAGTAGAAAACAGGGAATTCCAAACTCAAGTGAGATTGTGAATCATACAATCCATGTACTGTGTCCATAGGCAATTACATATTCACCATAAAACCCAGAGCATGGTTATTTTTATTCAAATATAATTAGGTTTTATTCTTGACTCCATCATATGTTTCTGTACCTAACATCTTTACAGTAAGAACCCATTTCACCTTAAAATAGGAACAAAAACATTAATAGTACTCGATATTAAGAATTACTAGCAATGGGGGGGGGATGGGGACAACTGTAATTGAGCAAGAATAAAAAAAATAAAAATTAAAGAAAAAAAGAATTACAGTTGCAAACATACATTCAACACTTGCTTCGGATCAGATTCTTTGCTAAGGACTTCGCATCCATTAATACTTATTAAATGAGGTAATATATGTAATATTACTATCTTATATTAGCTTGTCAATGTAGTCACTATAATAAAATAATATTAATGACACTTATCATTGTTTTCATTATTATTTTCTAGGTTGTCTTCAATATTCTAACTTATGATAACACCCCAATTTTCATCATAAACAGAAAGCCTCTTCAGGACAAAACCATGTGTGCTATTTATTATATACATCCCCAGGGTATAGTTTGCTTATTGCTTATAAAACTTTGGTGCTCAGGTGCTCAATAGATAATGAATGAATGAATAAATGAATGATGCCACAAAAGGGGACATTTCTGACTGCAATATTTATGCAATGGTAAAGCAAGTCTATACCAATTATGCTTTCTATTTCATTTAGAAAGCTGTATTTACCAGACATCTAAAATTTTCAAAGCGAACTAAAGGAGATACATGTTGCATAGTCAGTGAGACAACTCGAATGTTTATTTCAATGGAGGAATCAGATTTATTGAAAACAGGACTGATTTAATTCCTCATACTCCTCTTTTCCTGCCCCTCTCCACCAAGGACTAAGCCACAGGTCTAGCTTATTTGTTAATGGTGGAAACAGACAATATGCACGGTGGCAAATCCTGTGGGTGCAGAGCACTCATATAAAAGGGCCTCTGCTTTTTGCTAGCTTTCGGATTTGGAGGTTCATTGAGCCTGCTTACTTTTTTTCAAAATCATATAAAATTAATGTTTTGTGTGTGCTATATACATGTCAGTTAAAAGCAAATTATACTAAACAATTTCTGAGCTAATGTTGAGTTAATGACCTTTTGTGTACAAATTTCTAATACTAATTCTAATTTAAAATACTTATTTTAGCCCTGGTTGGTGTGGCTCAGTTAATTGGAAAATCATCCTGTAAACCTAAAGGTCACAGGTTCAATTCCTGGTCAGGGCACATGTCTAGGTTGTAGGTTCGATCTGTTCCCCAGGTCGGGGTGCGTAGAGGAGACAACTGATTTGTGTTTTTCTCTCACATCAATGTTTCTCTCACGCTCTCTCCCTCCATTACCCTCTCTCTAACATCAATAAACATGTCCTCAAGTGAGGATAAAAAATAAGAAAATACTCATTTTATAAGCAGTGACAAAATTTATTGAAAAAGGTCAACATTTATGAAATTTCTGAAAAAAATTATGTACTCACATGTAAAAGAAAAAAATGAGGCCCCTATTTTACGTCACTCAAATAAATCAACTTCGAAGTGATTAAAGACTTAAATGTAAGACTGGAAACCATAAAACTCCTAGAAAAAAACAACATAAAAGCAGAGTTCCTTCGCATGAATCTTGGCAATGATGTTTTGAATATGATACCTAAACCACATGCAACAAAAGCAGAAATAAACAACTAGGACTACATCAAACTAGAAAGCTTCTGTGCAGCAAAGGAAAAAAATCAAAATAATAAAAAAGCAACCTAAGGAATGTGAAAAATATTTGCAAACTATATATCTAAGAAGATGTTAATATTCAAAATGTATTAAAACACTCCTACAACTCAAAAACAGAAAAATATTATCCTACTAAAAATGAGCAAAGAACTTGAATGGTTTTCTGAACAAGATATATAAATGGTCATTAAGTATATAAAAGATGCTCAGCATCACTACTCATCAGAGGAATGTAAATCAAATCCACAATGAAATACCATTTCACACCTTTTAGAATTGTTATCATCAAAATACAGATAGTAAGTGCTGGTGAGGATATGGAGAAAAGGTAACACTTCTTCATTGTGGGTGGGAATGTAATCAGTACAGCCACTATTAAAAAGAGTATGGAATTTTCTTCAAAAAATTAAATACGTTACTAAAACATGATCTAGCACTTTCACTTTTGGTAATATATCCAAATGGGAGGAATACACTATATGAAGAGATAGCTACATCCCTATGTTCATAGCAGCATTATTTATAATAACTAAGACAGTGAAGCAACCTAAGTGTTTATCCATGGATGAATGAATAGAGGAAAAATATATATGTGAAACTATGTATTTTATATATGAAAGTATATAAAGGAAAGAAATATGCCATTTTTGGCCACATGGGTGGACCTTGTGGGAATTATGCTAAGTGAAAAAAATCAGACAAAGATAAACACTGTATAATCATACCAATATGTGGAATCTAAAAACAAAAGAAAACACCAAATCATAGACACATAAATCAGATTTGTGGTTACGAGAGGTGGTAGATTAGGGGATGGCGAACTGGTGGAAGGTGGTCAAAATAAAAACTTCAGACTATAAGATCAATAAGCACCAGGGATATAACTGTACAACACGGCGACTACTGTTAACCCTGCTCCAAGAACATCTGAACACCGTTAGGAGAGTAAATCCTAACAGTTCTTATCACAAAGAAAGGATGTTAATGAAACTTATTGTCATGATCATTTCATAATATATATTAGTCAAATCATTATGCTGTACAGCTTAAGTTTATATAGTGCTGAATGTCAATTGAATCTTAAATAAAACTGGAAAAATCTGAGAAGAGAAAAAAGATAATTAGTATTTTGTATTAAATAATATTTTGAATAATAATAATTTCTTTTAACTTTTCCTATGCTTTCAAAGTTTAGTTCAAGGAAGTATGTTATTTAATATAGCCATATTTCCTATTTACATGAATAGTAAAATAATTGTTAATTTGGATGTGAACATATATCAGAGTTACACAGCTTTTTTTTATACCTGGGATATTTACTTAAAGAACTCCTACTATAAAAGAACAAAAACCACTAAAGGGTAAAATTTTCCCTGTAATGGCTCAAAAATTCCTGGTCTAAAATTTTCACAATATTTTCAAAGCCAGTATTAGAGCTTCTGATGACAGGCTTATGTCAAATAAAAGAGATTATAATTGCTTACACATGATAATCTGGGAAAGATTTGAGACAAATTTCTCCTTAAAACTTCAGAGGTTTTTCTCAAAGAGAAATGGATGTAAAGATATGCCTCTACCAATCTTTCTTCCTTCTCTGCTTTCCCCTCCTTCCTTCCTTCCTTCCTTCCTTCCTTCCTTCCTTCCTTCCTTCCTTCCTTCCTTCCTTCCTTCCTTCCTTCCTTCCTTCCTTCCTTTTCTCTCTCTCTCTCTCTCCCCTCTATGCTATTCCTTTTTTCTTAGTAGAAAAACAATGCTTCAAAGATTGATGTCATATGAGAAGAAATGAGATCTATATTCTGGAGCCCTAAAGGATCAAAGATATTTGCCTGAGGAGGAACTGGTCTCTGAAGGTCTTGTAACTGCTTTGCCAGAGTAAAAGGTATACAAGGTTCTGCTAAAGAGCGCCCTGGGAAGCCCATTCTCTGTCTGCTCACGGTGCTGTTGGTAAGATACCTTACATGTAGGGATGGCAGCACATGATTTACACATGCACTTCTCTCCCCTTTACTGCATGTGTATTCAAGCAGACATGAACTGGATTTAATGGAAATAGTTCGGAAAGAGACCTGGGTTTTCAGAAAACAGCTTGGGCATACATTGAAAAACAAAGACACTATATAATATGAAGGAAATCATCAAACCGATGATCATTTTCAAGCCATCATAGTTTGAGGATCTGTATAGTTTGAAGTTGAGTTAGAGGACTCCAGCCAGGAAGGTTTATAGATTTCAAAATATGTCTTCAAGTTAATATTTACCAAATGACAATTATAGAGAATTTTTTAAAAATTCAAACAAAGAAGCAAAAACCCTGCATTATTAAGCTTTATACATTTTCAAAAAGTTACCTACAAAGTGAAAGAATCTGGCTGAATAAATGAAGGTTAAGTCATCAACAGCAAGATCATTATTTTCTCATTTCAAAAGATTTATAAAAGGGCATAGTTGAGCCCTTGTTGTGATCATTTGCAAACATAAAAATCTGGTAAAAACTTGAAATGTGCATCTTGTCCAAAGTTCCAACAATAAATGAAAACAAACTTCCTTTTATGATTATGTCTTTTCCTAGATGCAAGACAGATCAAATTATAATTTGTATTGAAAGGAATCTCATATTTAATATTTGTGTCACATAACCTATATATCAAAATAAATAGGGATTATATTATTTATAGTAATTCTCATTGGTTTTACTCTGTTTGTTATGAACAGTTAGCATATGTATATATTAACTGAGAACCATTACATAATTAGTACAACAAATATCTACTAAGTATATTCTATTGAGCCTAGAAGTGAGAAATTTTTGTATAACTTTTGATGAAAAATTATAATTTTCTGAACCTAAGTGTCATTATTTATAAAATGATTGATTTAAAACATTTTGGGGGGTGACCATAATGAGATATATGATCATACATATATCTGTATTTCTACTCTTCAACATAAAATGGCTGATTAATTGATTTCTCATTTTCTTGATTCTTAGAGAGATGCATTATTAAGCAAAATAAAATCTGTTTATTTGGTTTTCCAGTTTTTGATCTGAGGAATTAGCTTGTTTTGTAAGAAAATATTAGATATTTTTGTAAAACTACGTTAAGAATAAGAATAAATCAAAATTACAAAACAGTTTTGTACCAAGTTTCAACAAGAAATAAATGTCTTTGGCTGTTTCTTTTACCTTGTAGTATACAAAATATTATAACTGACTGATTTAGTTACCTTGAATTCCGATTTACACCCATTAGATTCTAAGTAATTATCTGTTCAGATGAAGTAAAGAAATATATCATCTCTATTTTATATGAGGTGTTGACATTTATTGATTTAATGTTCTCTTAAAATCTTTCAGGGAAATGGTTTTTAAATTACAATAATAAGTGGACAGAAATTAATGGATCTACCTAAACTAGAGCAACATGTTGGCATGTAATTCATTGCCAAAATTTTGAGAGTGATTTTTATTGCTACTCCTTGTTTGAGTAAGGAAAATTATGAGGCCATATGTAGCTATCCTTTTGTAACATGTACTGTTCCGTCTCTATGAGCTACTGTTTGAGGATACTCATCTATTGAGAAACCCTAATTTTCTTTCAGACACTAAACATGCATTATATTTGTGGATATCACTAGTCTGTAAAGCCTTTCAAAAGAAAATCTTTCATAAAACATTTTACTTTAAATAATGTAGGAAGAAGAAATAGATAAACTATTATGAATATAATAAATGATTAATATTCAGATACTTCTGCATTAATATTTAATGAGAAAATGTGTTGTAATATAATATGCAATATAAACCTAACTAAATATATAAAAACATAGAGCATAAAATCATTCTTATTACTTTTCTGATTAGTCTTTGTGATAGATGTAAGCACAATGCCTTTCAAGAAATACATAATTAGTTCCCCTTTTTTAACCTGATAACTCCTTTCATGTTCTTTACCTTGCTGTTCTATCAACTTTTCCTGATAATTTGCCTACTATCTATCCTCTTCAGTTTTTGTTTGTTTTTACCTTTAGAACAGAAGTGTGGTTTCTCTTTTGTCAATATGCAAATAAACTAAATATAAGGGGGAATCCCCCCAAAATGGAATTATCTTCTGAAGGGTGGACACCTTTTAGTACAAGCTTCCCCCACTATGGGAGTATTCTAGGAACACATCTGTATCAGTGCACCAGCTGGCATCATTGTGAGAGGCTGTATTTGGCTTCAGTGAATTTTTTTGAAAGCTCTTTTGACGCTTTTGCCCATTTCATTATGGGTGACTTATGAGTGCACCTGTCCACACTGCGCTGAGTATTCAGGAGTTTTTTGACCAAAAGTGGCATGAACCCCATGTCCCAGCCACCCTATTCACCCAATCCCTTCAAAGGTAAATACTTTGCTAATGTAGAAGAAGTGAGACAAAAAAATGGCAGAAGCACTAAAAGGCATCAAAATCAATGAATTCAGGAACTGTTTTGAGCAGTGGAAAAAACATCTTCACAGATGTATTGCATCAAAGAGAGAGTACTTTGAAGGTCTCTGAAGTTTAAACATGTAAAAATAATACACAACTTTTTATAAAATAAATTCCAATTTTTGGGATCCCGCCCTCCATAGTTACAATTTGTTCAGGTATATTTGCATGTATATATGAAAGTTAAATATAATTTATGAATACATCACTTTCTTTATATCAGTTCCATTCTTAAGCATCTTTAAATAAATCAGGATTTTTCTAAAACTACTAACAATAGCAATTTGTTGTCAACTAAGATCAAGTTAATGGGGTAACTAATGGAGCATATCAAGTTCATTTAAAATAAGCAAAGGGAGATAAATTTTGCCTTAGTAGAAAATACAGAAATAATAGAAAGTTACAAATATCAAATTCTACCTTGCGCTGAATTCTTGCTTCTTTTGAAATCAGAGTAAAGGATTATCTACTTATAGGAGCCTGTGTCTAATTGTATTTCTTTTGATAGGAAACTGTTTTTCTTTGTTACAATTGTCTGTGGCATATTGTTAACTCTGAAGCCTGAGATCCAAGAATATAGCACCACCTTATGTTAGAGAGACCCTACATGGCATTGTTGCATAATTCTGTCCCTGGGATGCTTGAAGTGATCTTCTGAGTTTCCATAGCTTAGCTCTCAAAAAAACTAAGGCATGGAAGACAAAAGTGGGTCTATGGAATGGGTTAAAATATCTTTTACACTCTTAGTGCCACAGAAAATAAACCTTTGGCTTAAAACTTTATTTCATATTGATTAGGCAAATGAACTTGAAAAAGCAATTTCACTTCAACATCATTGGCTTTTGTGCAGTGTTTCAGGTAGACTTTTGAGAAACCTTTCTCTGCCAATTGTGCTACCCCAAATGGTTTTTGGTATTATTTATCTGTTGGGTTACTGTATTTTATTACATAATCTTAGTGTACCCAAAATTCAAGATTTTAAAAGAACACCTATTTTATATTAAAGTCATATACAAGTTTTTATATGGGGAGGAATAAATAAAAACTTACAGGAAGTATGAAAATCATTCCAAAGAATGTACAAATCTGACTTGACATGTTTGGACTTACTGAGCTAAACAGACTATTCAGCTGGATAGTGAAGTTCAGGAAATACAGTCATTGTTATATTGATGCCTCTTCGGGCTTAGTCTAGGTATAATATCTATGTAAAAATGTGTCCTTAACTTTCTGGTGTATAGGTCATGACACCTAGTTATTTCCCACTGAATGTCCCTCAAGTGTTTATTCTTTTTTTTTCTTTGCACTTTTTAAGAATTTAGTTTCATATATCTAATGGCCCACTTATTCGAAACCCCAATAGCTCTCACCATGATTATTTACATTCCTGATTAATTATTTTGGAGAATATTTTTTGATTATATTGATATTTGAACTTTTATTATTTTATCTTATCATTTGTACTTGTAGGCCACACATTTTAACATGATTATTTTCAGCACATGCAGTGAGGTATGTTTGATACTTTCTAATAGAAAATTTGTGGTGACTAAAGGTTTTCTGTGCTAGAGAGGCAACTCTTTGAATTTGAAGGCAAATAAAAGTTTATGATAACATCGATATCAGACTTTAGAGTCTGCTCAAATGAGTGTAAAAGGTGACAAAAAAACCCACATTAAATCACTGGAGACCTATTCTACGCTTCTGAGTTAGGTGCTTTGGGTGAAACCAAGCCAAAGAAGATTGGATCCTCTTCAGGTCCTAAGACATAAAATGGCAGTGCACTATATTTTTCATTTCATTTCAAATGGTTCACAAAGAGACCTGTTATTCAGATTAAACATCACTACCTTATGAGCAGCATTAAGAAAAGTCTGAGTCAACATGAAAAAAAAATTAGCAAGGTCAATAGCATTATGAAAACAAGCGTGTTTAAAAAAGAAAGAGAGATGGTTGTTCTTGCTAAAAACCTTTGAAAACCACAAGCCCAGGCAGCTTTAGCATTCTGAATAATCCTGTGCATTTGATTAATTTTTAAATGGATCAAGTGAAAAGTATTACAGAAAATTTCTGCTCAAGGTTTGAATAAATGCATTTTAAGTAAATGCTGAGCCATCATCAAAAATGAGTATCTTGTAATGTTGGAGTTGCAAGTAAATGGTCCAGAGCTATGATTATTCTGTAGAAGTTTGCAACAGGTTTCAGAATTCTTGATTAAATCAACTGAGGGAACAAACAAAAAAGAAGAGCTAAATATAAAAATTGAAAATATGACTTTGGTGGATTCCATAAAAAATACCATCCTTTGCTGTGTAGCTTTGTTGAAATGTTTTTAGATCACCATATTATCTGTTCTATGTCTGTGGGGACATGTGACTCAGATTGCTTGCTTCCATTTCCCATTGTGATTCATGGTCCTGGCTGGATTCTTGGAACATAGTAGACACTATGCTAATGAATCAATCAAGTAACCAATCAATAAAATACACCTTATTTTATATAGTTAGTGACTGCTTTCTATGTTTTGCTTTTTCATAAAGGAATATTTTTAATAATTTGACTTTCTCAGTTATTTTTTTCCACCAAATACTCTTTCCATAGCCAGTTTAAGACATATCTAACTGCATGTCTTTCTCTCTGTAATGTTGTAAATTTCTCTCATTCACTCTCTCAATTGCTCTTACAAGGATGCATTCATATTTCTCTTCAAATTTCCTCCAGAAAATATTTCTTATATACTTATGAATTGTATTTATTTTTAACAATGGGATATGTGATTTGTAAGAAAGATTAAGTTCTTGCCTTTCATGTAGCTTATATTTTAGTGAAATAAAAAGAGATAAAACACAAAATGATATCATATAATATCAGATAAATAAAAGAAGATGAGAGAATAGAGAATAACTGAGACTATTTTAGGTAGTAATCAAGAAAGTCCTCTACACGGAATTGGCATGGGTAATAAAATATTTCAGGGAAATGAAATGGCCAATACAAAGATTCTAAAGGAAGAAGGAATTTTGTGAAGAGGAGGATTAGAAAGACATCAAGTGGGGGTGCAAGTCAGGGTTATCAATAAGGGGGAAATTGATAAGAAATGGAATTGGAAAGACAGGCAAAACCAGGTATTGTATGGCTTTAGAGGCATTAAGATTTTATTCTAGTTGTGATGGAAACCACTAGAAGTTTTGAACAGAGAGTGATCTGATATACTTTAGGTATTAAAATTATTATATTGACTGCACTGTAGCAAATTGGAGAGACAAGAAAACAAAATAAATCAAAAATAGTAAGGGGTCTACAGCAGCCTACAGTGACTAAAGTGGGGTAATAATGAAAGTGGTGAGAAGAGTTTGGTTTCAGCATTTATTTTAGCAGGGGCAATATGCTGTTAAGTCAGTTGTAGGATACAAAGGAAAGAGAGGAGTCAAATATGAGTCTTCATATTTGGGTTTAAAACAACCCATAATAATGGCCCCACTTATCTATGTTGGGGAAAATGGGAAAGGATCAGGCTTGGGTTTGGGAATCTAGATTTCTTTTTTATGCATATTAATATTAACAATTCAAGTGGATATTAAATATTCAATTAGAAATATCAAGAAGGTGGTAGAACCTATGAGTATGTAGCCATTCAAAAAGAATGAAACTGGATGTGTAAAGTGAAAGTCTTCAGCATATAGAAACCACTGTGCCATGTGCCATTGGGCCTCGGGGCCTCCTTCCACAATTTAATGTCCAAGAATATTGGGAACTTATTCAGTACAAAGCCAGTTCTGTTCTCATTTCTTTCTTGGAGAGAAAACTTGCATTGTGATCAGTCCTCAGATTGACCCCATTTTCTGGTGCTTTTGCTTCTACTGTCCCCACTCGCATGAATGTTGATCACAGTGACTCCTCAGGTTTTGATGCTATCATACCTGCTGCCTGAAGAGTTTAAGGAAAAGGTGTTCTAGAAAAAAGAAGTCTCTTTTTACTATTCTTCCTCAATTGTGATTTGCTTCCGAAACTTTTCAAACTTTTTCTATACATACAAATCAACAGAAGATAATTTTAAAAGGCAGAGTTTGATTCAGGGACTTTTATATAAGAATCCAAGGTTTTAGTCCATGGGTCACACTTTGAAAAATGTGGCATTGTACTGCCATATCCATGGGCTTCATGTGTTATATCTACTTAGTTTATGATGATATACTCAGCTGTTGTTCATCACACATGACTACTGTTTCAGAATGGTCGATCAGAAAGGACATTCAGCTTGAGCCAAATATCCAGCCAGAATCATGAATCTCTCACAAATATTTTAGTCCTGATTTTGAAGCTTGATCAATTCAGATTATCTCTTACCTTAGTATGAGGTTCTGGGATGTGAAATATATAAGTGGACTTGGGAGATTTTTTCTAAGAGTAAACCTCTTTGAAATTATCTTACCATCAGAGAGGGTCCAATAACATTCAGAGTGTCCTAATCTCAATCTTTTTGCTCCAATAAGGATACTTCTCAGAACAAGGAGTTTTGGTGAGGGGCAGCCTTGTTGAGTCTTAAGAATCTAACACTTCCCGAGATCATTAGTGCCTATTAGAGTTTGCCTTTGTCTGCAGGGCTTGGCTTGATTTGACATGGAGTATCCTTGAGGTTCCTGTTTTAAGACATTATATATAAAACCAGAACTATGAATCAGTTGTGGAACTTCTTGCTTTCATCAATCTTTCTATTAATTCTATGCTGAAAATGATGCTGGCCTTGACTAGTAAGCCATTGATCTTTGATGCCATCAAACAGATTGTAGACGAACATGGCTCTTAATATGACAAGGTAAGAATTCACAGCAAGAACTAATTAGCTTTTGTTGATCACTGTGTAAAGGCACCAACTTAGATGTTAATAACTGCATGACCATCCAGAAATAATTCTTAAACTGGCAAGCCTAATATCAGAGCCAAGGTATTTTTTTGTAAAGATGAAGAATCTCAATCATTACCTCTAGAAGAAAGCTAAGATACAAAATGTGCACTTATAAAATATGTGGATCTCTTGAGTTGATCTTGAACCTTGAGGGATCCCTAGGGTTGTAGGCTAAGAATTTGACCGCAAAGATACCATTTTTTGTACTATGTTTTTTAACCTTGGTATTAAATGTACTGACTTATGCAGGTCATTTGGAATTCTTTAAGAGATTAAGTTAAGTAGTCTTTTCACACTATGATATTACATCAGTTAAAAATCCTAAAAAGCACATAACAGTAAACCAGGAAAAGGGTTTTACCAAGAATAATCCTCAGAAGGTATATAAGTGTTTTAACTATTATTGTTTCTTTGCTGAGAAGTACAACATTTACAAAAATTTTGCTACCTTCTGCTTTGTCCTCCCCCTTCCATCAGACCACTCTAATGCACTAGGAACCCCAAGGAAGTAAAAGATTTTAGGTATAAGATATAGAAATGTTTGTTTCACTCATGATTAAACAACAGTTCAGCTAAAATTTGAATTTACTGTTAAACGCTATTAAATAAATGTTTTATCTAGTGGTGTAGAGCTATATTAATGTTTGTGTTCACAAATTTTACTTTATTGGTCTATTGGGGTAACTTTCTTAAATGGTTTTTTACATTTTATCTATCCTGCATTCATTTTCTGTGGTTTGATTCAAATCATTGCAGTTTCTTTTCCTAAATTGCTTCTATGTCCAATGTATAAGTTTATAGTGGGTCGTTCAGGATATTATCTTTTTTCTTTCTTTTTTTCTTTTTTCTTTTTTTAGTGTAAGCTTAGATTTGTAATATCTAAACAAAGCAGATAATTTTCTTCTAGTACTTTCCAGTAAGCATGAAGTACAAAGATGAAGATAATTTAGATTATTTTTTTCCAAGGACAATGTCTTAATGAAAATCTTGAGTGGTCCCTGCCAGGGACACATATTTTTCCAAGCTTTATTACTCAGTTCTTACTTATTTATGTTGATATTCCTTTATATTCTTCAAATACATATATTTTTCATCTAGTCATTCAGAGTTTGTTTATAAATTCCATAGACACTGACCTTTAGAAATGTGAAATTTTCTTTTATCTAAAGCATCTTAGTAGCACCTTTTTTGATTAAGAGGAGGAACTTGTGTTATTGAATTATGTTAATAAAAGTTCTTTCAGGAATAGTAATTTTCTTACAAAGTCATCTTGCAAAAAAAAAGTGGTAACTAAGACAATCTCAGCACTGGGTTCATGATAAAATATGGCTGGAGGTATGTTAACTAATTATTGATACAACATGATCGGGTCACCCCCTGTTCATTTAGACTACCAGTTCTGAGAACGCATAGATGACAGTATTGTAAATGGCCAGAGGGAAGCAGGTGTGGGGGTTGAGTGGAGGTGGGCAAAGTGGGGAAAAATGGGGAGATCTGTAATGGTGTTAACAATAAAGTTAAAAAAGAGCTGAAAAAATATAGTATATTAAGAAAAGTTTGCCTAGAACTTTAAAACATGTAAAATTATTTTAATGTTTCAACACATGTAATAGTACTGAATTACTTGGTGATATATAATGTCTTGCACAATTATAGCTCTTTCACCCACTCAAGCTAACTTTGAATGGCACGCTCCTCGGCGTAGTGCTTCATGTTAATGAGTATTTATTTATTTATTTATTTATTTACTTATTTATTTATTTTCAGTATTAGTAAATTTCCAAAGAAAGCTCTGGTAACCTCTATGGTCTGTACCAAGACAGTCATAGACTCTACACACTTGATTAGCACATGTTCTGGAATACATTTTTTTTCATAATTATTCAGTACTGTTGATATAAACTCTATCTAGATATCCTGTAGATTTATTTATACTAGAGATAGATTTCAGGAGCATGAAATGATATGAAGCCATTTTAATGCACATCTGGGTCTTATAAAAGTATGCCCTTAATACTCTCATAACTTTCAAGAGCATACGTATCTGTGTTATTTATTTCTATGTTATTTGCTTTAATGTAAAATGAATGCTCTCAGCATATAAAATCCAGGTAACATCTGACTGGCAATAAAGTCTTTAGTATACAATAAAAGTACTTTTTAAAGTTACAAAACATATGCTTAGAGGAACTGATCCATTTCATCTAAAATGTCAAACTTGTCACTAGTATTGTTTTTAGTATTCTTTTATTATTCTATTGATATCTGTAGGATATTCAGTGATGTCTCTTGTTTTGTTTCTGATATTGGTAATTTGTGCCTTCTGTTTTATTTTGTCAGCCTTGCCAGAGGTTTTCCAATTTTATCAATATTTTCAAATAACAAGGTCTTTGTTTTAATAATTTCTTCTATTGTGTCCCTGCTTTCAATTTCATTGATTTCTGCTCTTATTATTATATTCTTCCTATGCTTTCTCTGGTTACTTTGCCCTTCTTTTTTTGTCTTGGGGTGAAAGTTCAGATTACTGATTTGAAATTTTTTCTATTTTTTAATGTGTGCATGCAGTGCTACTTATTTCCCTCTTAGTACTACTTTAGTTGTGTTTTAAAAATTATGACATGCTGTATTGTATTTCATTTATTTCATAGTATTTATACATTTCCTTTGAGACTTCCTGTTTGACCCAAAGATCACTGAAAGAGTGATTTAATAGTTTGTTTTTTTTAGTTTTTAAGTGTTTGGTGATTTTTCAGTCATCTTTCTGTCACTGATTTAGAGTTTGAGACTGTTATAGCTGTAAAACACACTGTGTATGATTTTGATGGGGGAACTCAAGAGTTTGAAAATTTTAGTTTTAGGTAATAGTTAATCAGCTTAGTAGTTAATACATGTGAAAAACTACTGTGTCAGGAACTGAATGTACAGCCCACCCTGACTCCAGGAGATCACAAGCAAGTCGACCTTTGGGCTCCAGAAGAGACCATAAGCAATCAAGAGAGTATCTGAGTCATTGCATTCCAGGGAGAGAGATATCCCACTGCCCAGGACACAAATAAAGAAAATCACCCAGGACACAGGACGCAAGACCCAGCTAGAAAATCACCAGTTAACGGATGAAAGGATGTTAGGGAAATGGCCAGACTGCAGCTCTTCTCTGATTAACCTCTTTCCTGAATTCCAAATCCCTTACCCATACTTTTTTCTCCTTATAAAAATGGCTGGCTTAAAAGGAATTGTAAGATGGTCTGTTAGGGTACATAACCCACTATCTTCTCAGATCGCCGGCCATCTCTGAATGAAACGTTCATAAAGATTCAATCCCTGCCCTGTTTGCTGGTTCTGGTAGTGACAGGCAGCAGCACGGACATCGGCTTTTCCAGTTTCGATTTCAATTTTTTTATATTTTCTGATATTTGTTTAGTAGCTTAGAATATAGCCTATTTGGGTATATGTTTCTGAGTTCTTAAAGCTATTATATATTCTGGTCCTCTTGAATGATGCGTTCTCAATAAAAATGTTGATTAGTTTCTGTTGGTTGACGGTTTTTTAAAGTTCTTCAATGTTCTTGCTAATTTACTGTCTAGCTGTTCTATCAGTTATTTCGAGAGGGTGTTAAAGTCTGCAGTTATTATTGTGAATTTGTCTGTTCTCCTTTCAGCTCTATTAGTTTTTATGTCACGCATTTTGAAATGCTTTTTTCTGGTTCATGATTAGTATTGCTAAGCCTTCTTGGTGTAGCAGCCCTTTTATCATTAATATCATGTTTCTCTCTGACTCTGGTAATTTTCTATACTCAAAGATCAACTAAATCTGATATTAATATAGCCATACCTGCTTTATTAATGTTTGCATAATATAAATTTTGATATTCTTGTACTTTCAACTTGCTTATATTGTTATATTTGAAATGAGCTTCAGAAGACAACATACATCCGAGTCTTGTTTTTTATTGTACAATATATCTCATTTAATTGGTGTACTTAGACTATTTACATTTATTGTAATTATTGACATTCTAGTCTACATTTAAGACTAGACTTATTGACATTAAGTCTACGTTTCTTTTTTTGGTTTTCGAATATTTCATTATTATTTGTTCTTTCTGTCACTTTTTTTTTCCTTGTATGCTGTGGGTTACTTGAATATGTTTTAGATTCCATTTTGATTAATCTCTAGTGTTTTTTAGTATATCTCTTTAAATAAGTATTAGTCATTTATTCCAAGAATTTAATATAAATTAAAAACTTACTATACTCTACTGATGGTAATATTTTACCAGTTCAAGTAAAGTACCTTACCTCCCTTAGATAAGTTTATAGTTTCATGTTCCCTGTTTCCTTCTTCTGTGCTTTCCATTGTGCTGTTTCATACTGTTTTCTATTTTGAATATTGTATTTTAAATTCTAACATTTTCATTTGGGTTTACTTTGTATGTTCTATTGCTTAAGTGAGATTTTAAAAACTTTTTTTCAAAGATTTGAAAAACCTTTGTGATTGTTGGTTTAAGTTTTTAATGATGGCTGCTTTGAAGTTTTTGTCAGAAAATTGTAACACTCCTTTATCTCAGTGTTGACATCTATTATCTTTTTCATTCAGTTTACGTTCTTTCTGATTCTCAGAATAAGTAATTTCAATTGAAATCTGGATACTGCTCTATTAAAATTTTAATTTACATTTACCTGATTACTAATAAAATTTAGCATTGAGCATCTTAAAGTATGTTTACTGAAATTTAAAAACCCACTTTATTGAAGTGCTTATTCAAGTTTACTAGTATGGATTCTTAACATGAATGGATATTGAAAATCTTCAAAAACCTTTTTAGAACCTATTGAAATGATCTTGCCCTTGTTATTCTCCTTTATTTTGTAATGGGATCATTTATTTGATTGATTTTCAATATTAAATCAGTATTGCATTACTACGACAAAACTTCTTACTTGCAGTCTTTCTTCAATTCACTGCTGCACTTGATTAGCTAACATTTCCTATAGAATTATTGCCAGTTTCTTTCATTGTACTGTCCTTTTAAATTATCTCAATGTTGTCAGTTTTTGGTACCAAGAATATTCTGGGAAGATTTGCTTGCTATTTCTATTTAATAAAAATCTATGTTTAAGTCTGGGGATATTATTTTGTATCTGGTTGGAAGAATACAATAGAAAGACATCTAGATTTGAAGTTTTCTATGTAGTGAGATTTTTACATAAGGCTTCTTTAACTGATATAGAGATATTTCAATTTTGAACTTCTGCATATGTCATTCACCCTAATGTTTTCAATAAAACTGTTCAAGCATAAAGAAAAGTCAAAAGCCTCATTTATACCTATATAACCAACACCTAGCTTGTACAGCAAATATTTTGCTCTGTTTGCTTCCTTACATATTATTTCACACATCTGGTATGCATCCATAAAATGTATGCATCCATATTGTAGTTGTTTTTTATACTTTTCAAAATAAGTTGCACACATTCATATGTTTTAGCTCTAAAAAGTTCAACATTAATGTCATTAACTATTCTGATATTTGTTGGTACTGTTTAAGATTGAAATACACAAGTCTAAAGCTATTATATGCAATAATTTTTGATATACACCTGTAACACCCTCCTTTCAAAATATATACACCAAGTATTTTACACTTTGGGGTTATCATAAATAATAATAAGTTTGTCCTAAATTCTATGTTACCTGTTATTATTAAATTATTACAGCTATCTTATGCTTAACGTTTTTCCAACTATAGAAACTCTCCTAGATTCAGACTACTTTTGGTTTCTCTTCTGGTATTTATGTAGTTAATTTTTATATCTTTTATAACATTTATAGGTGTCAGTTGCAGGAAAATTGGTCTAACAGGAGTTTATCATCAATTACTGAAAGCAATGGAGTCATACGTAGAAGAGTTGGTAAGCAGCATATCTCATCTAGCATTTGAAATTCTTTGGACAAAGTTGTTTGTAATGACCTCTTATTGTGTTTTTAAGTTTAGAATGTGTGGCAAAAAGCCATTTAAATCTTTATACTCATTATCTTTCCAGCTTTTTATAAATTTACCTGCTTTGCCAGTAGTTAATTGATTTGGTTAATATTTTCAGAATAAATTCTTTGTTTTTGTGGTCTCTTAATAATGTTTTTATCTATTTCATCATTTTTGCTTTTTTTCATATTCATCCTTTTTTATCTTTTAGTTTTTCTTTTATACTATATGTGTTTACAGATGTAAATTTTCTTCTAATTATTGTAAATATTGCACGTGCATCAAACGCATGCAATTGTTGGCTGCAATTAGTCAAAGTTTGCTAATCTTTTTTATCTTAAAGTTTTTAACTGGTTTATTAGTTATAGAAATTACTGAGATGGATGATCTTTGTTTTATGATTGTGTATATGACTATTTCTCTTTTTTATACTGTCAATTTTTCTTTTGTTTTGATCAGTGTTTGCATAGTATATCATTCTTTATTGTATTATCTTCACCTTCCTGGCTGTTTACATGCATTGCACCCTTTTAAGAGCATATAATCACCATATAGTAGTATTTGTTTCTGTTTCAGCCTAAAATATTTTATTTTAATTGTAATATTTAGTCATTGATATTTAGTACAATTATGGATATGTTTAGATTTTGATTTATCATTTCCTTATTTTACTTTTTATCTCTAGAATTCTGTATTCTTCCTTCTTACTCTTTACCTTCTTTGCATTAATTGAAAGCTTTCAAACTTATTTTACCTTTTAAATCTTACTAATTATTTATTATTTTCTTAATATTTTAATAGATTTTATAGAAATTAATATTTCATTATTGGGTTATTAATGTCTAACATTAATGCTTTCAATATTTCTTTAAGTTTACAACACTTAGAACTATTTAACTGCACAAATCTTTCATCTTTGCAGTGTTTTTTTGTGCCCTTCAGTTCTGCATACATTTAAAAACCTATAAACCACCATTATTCTTTGTATCTAACCCGCTGAGAGATTAGAAAGGAGCCTTGAATCTGTGACTTGACATCTTTCAACAGTTGTGAAAATTCTTGGTCATTATCACTTAAAATATTGAGCTGTTTAGTTTGAATCCCCAAAGCTTGTCCAAATCTTTCATATACAAATAGAAAATAGGACTTATGGTAATGGGTGAGGACAAGAGTAGGGAGCTTTGAGTAAGTCTTTTCATTTAAATAAGTCAGTCTGACTTTGAATTTGTCTAAGACAAAGCCTCAGGAGTGTCAAATTTGGTTATAATATATTAAGGGATAACCAATGCACACAAGCGAGAGGCTAAGTGTCTGAAGATTATAATGTAACCATGTTATCCTCTAGGTTGTGTTTTAGTAATCAGCTAATAAAAGTCATGACTAGTTAAAAATGGTAAGAGTACACTTACAAGGAGATCCGGATAACTATAACCCACCGAAAGTACCTACAGTATTTTAGGGAAAGGTGACTTTTGATTTTCTATGATATCATAGTTCATTAGATCAAAGGTCCGCAAACTTTTTCTTTAAAGGTCGGACAGTAAATAATTTTTGGCTTTCTAGGACTTCTAGCTTCCGTCACAACTACAAAAAATACATAAATAATTGTTCATAGCTATGTTCAATAAAACTTTACTTGCAAAAATTGACCGCGGACTGAATTAACCTCCTTTTGTGTTGCGTATTTGGTCAGATTTAGTAAGGGTATAATTAGACCAATGGAGATCTTTAAAATTTCATTCTCTGTTATCTCTCCCACATCTGAATCATCTTTGGCTTAATGACATTAGGGACAGATTCAAAGTCTAACACATTGTAGATATAATTTAGATAGTGACATATCAATCTGTACAATCAAATTATAGGACAATTATTATTTTCTTCCTGGGAGCTCCAGAAAGCAGCTGCCCCATCCATAATTCAATAGTGACATCACATTTACAAAATAGGCCCTGAACAAACAAATTCAGAAAAGTGGAATCAATAAGTAGAAAGTGTAGTGAAAGAACCCTGAAGGAACTTCTGAACATAGGGAGTGGTTGAGACAAAAACAGAATCTAAAGAATATTCGAGATTCCAACTACTGAAATCATAATCTTACTCTAAGGAGGCAATGATGGGATGGAGATAGGATTGATGACAGAATCAAATAAAAAGGGAACAATCTGTATTTTTAGAAAATATATGAATATTTCTTTCTTGTATTAAGGACAACTATGATAGAAGAATATTCTGTAACATGAAGATAGCCATTCATCCCTTTTGAATTCTATCTTTTGTGCTAAAACAACTAAATTTTTCTTCCAGTGTTTTTGTTCAATAAAATATTGACAAGCATCTGTTTAGACTAGTACAAAGAGGTATGATTGAAGGTTCTTCCAATTGCTTAATCTTTGGAGCTATTAATTTGGTATGTGATTTTCCTTTTTTTAATATTTTATTTATTTATTTTTAGAGAGGAGAAGGGAGGGAGGAGAGAAAGAGAGGCAGAGAAACATCAATATGTGGTTGCCTCTTGAGCACCCCCTACTGGGGACCTGGCCTGCAACCCAGGCATGTGCCCTGACTGTGAATCAAATAGGTGACCCTCTGTTTCCCAGGCCAGCACTCAATCCACTGAGCCTCACCAGCCACGGCACAATTTTTCTTTTTCTGAGCAAAAGTTAGTATAAAGTGCTTAGCAAGCACTTGTGATTCTGAGAGGCTGTTATTTTCTTTCTAATCTTTGGTTTTCTAACTAAATCCATGACCTCAGGTTTAAGACTTTCAACAAAAAAAGATGAATAGAACAGCTAGAACAGTTGTAATGTCTTCTCCCTAATAGAGAAGAATTTTCTATGAAGGTGGTAGCGATAAGGTCTAGAAAGTTAGGGGTGATATTTTTTCAATTTATAAAACCGAGTTTTAAAAATATGCTTGATTATTTTAGAACAGTTTTTTATTTATAGGAAAATTGAGAATATAATAGAGATATCTCATATAGTTTCATTCAGTTCCCCTATTAACATCTGACAATAATGTGATATGTTAATTATTAATAACAATGAACAAATTGACATATTATTATTAACTAAGGTTCTTAATTTACTTAGAATTTCTTAATTTTTATGTAATATATTTTTCTCTTCTAGAACCACATCCAGGGTCCTCCGTATCTCTATATTTCCACTTTGTTGTGACAATTTCTTGTACTTTCCTTTTTTTCTTTTATGAGTTTGACAGTTTGGGGCTTTAGTAGTCAAGGATGTTATAAAACACTTCTCTATTGAAAAATTCCTGTTTTTTTTTTTTCCCTAATGATGGTACTAGGGATAAGAGTTGTGGGTTTGGTGGAGTAACTCCATATAAAAAGAACAATTTTCACCACATCTTATTAAAGGTACATATTATCAGCAGGTTTATCACTGCTGCTATTAATATTAATAACCTGGTTGTAGTCCTGTTTGTCATGTTTTGCCACTGTAAAGCTACCCTTCCTTTCCTCTTTCCATGCTATCCTCTTTGAAAGGAAGTCACTGTGCATAGCCCATGCTTGAAGAAAGGTGAGTGAAATTCCCTTCTAAAGGCCAAGTTAGTACATACATTTCTTGGAAATTTTCTCTACAAGAGATTTGTCTCTCTTCCCCCAACTATTCTAATATTCATTCATTTTTTTTACATAATTATAGTCTCATGGATATTTATTTTATATTATGAGTATAATATAGTACTTAATGTTATTGCTCAAATTATTCTAGTTTTGGACATTGAGAACTCCTTTAGTTCCCTTATCAATGTTTGTTTCTGTGTTTTGTTACCATTGTATTTTCTGGCAATATAAGATGTTCCAGGCTCATCTTGTAAATTTTCTGCTCTAATCCTAAAATCAGCCATTTCTGCAGGCAGTCCTGGTTCTTTTGATTGCCAAATGGTATTGACACCAATTTCTGGGAGCTAGGACTAGATTTTTGACAGATAATCTTTTATAGAAAAGCCTTTAGGGAAAGCTCTTGGCTAAATTGTGTTAGTCTGTTCAAAGACCTATAGAATAACCAATGAAGTCATTAACCGTCTTTGGATAAATCCTTCCAGAATTTCAATTATTTAGTTATATTTGTGTCATAACATTTGTACATGTAAGAAGGAAGATAAAAAATCAGAGTTTCATTGAAATACTGAGAAACCATACACAAATAGTGATGAACAATAGGCAAATAGACAAGAATCTTGGCTTTACACCTGACCTCAGTTTTGAGTGCCCTGAGTAATCAAACAGATTCTAATCAAGAGGCTGTGCCAAGGTCAGAAAAGAGAAAGCATGAAAGCTTAGGTAGCGCTTGAAGCAAAGAATAGGTATGCTCATCATAAGTAGGATTTGCTCAACTGTCTAGGCCCTGGGATTTGGACAGGGCACACATCAAGGGGGTCCTGCTGTGATCTATCCAGGAAGTGACCTGGGCTAAGTGTCATTTGAGTGGCAGCACCAAACATGGTGGAAGAAAACAAACCTAAGCACCATTAAGGATAGCTTATACTCAAAAACGCAAGCACAGGTTCAGCTTTCAAAAAGTGTTTTATCTGTAGGAAGACAAGAAGAGTTTTTGTAGAGTTTTTGCCGAGGGAGTAATATGAAATGAAGTAAATTTTATGGTATGTTAGTTATAAACATTTCGTGGAAGAAGGAGAGGTTGTTCTTGCAGTTTAACAGTTGATGGGTAGGAAATTTTTATTTAGCAAAAGTGATAGAATAAAAGAGTTATGTGCTAATCTCTTATGAGGGCCATCATGAGGGCTGGGAGGGATGGATTTGTGGTTGATTACCTGGGAAAGCCACAGTGGGAAATCTTCAACCATTTAGAGTTTTCACACATAAGTATATAAAAATCAGTGTTTCTTAGATGAAAGGTAAATGTTGTACCCGTCATACTTACTGTTTTTACTAATTTTAATGTTTTAAATAAATTAAAGGTAGTAAAAATTGTATGAGAGGATTATGTACTTTTACACTGTACATTTTTCAGAATGACTTCTTGTCCATATTAGGTCCTGAATAAATGTTTTGAGAAAAATGAAACATTTTAAGTAGAAATGCTTATGATTCACTATTAGAGGACCACATATTCATTATAAAAATTTCAATGAATATAAAACTAGGAAAAATAAAAATTTTCCATCCCTCTTTCTCTATCCATATTCTCAACCTCACACATTTTCCAGGGAAGGCTCTTATTAGCATATTTTGTGTGTATGAGATACATATTAATGTGATAATAATACCACTTAATAATATTTATTAAATAGGACCCAAGAAAGGGGATAAGTATTTTCATACTGAAAATACTTGTTTTTTACTAAAATCATTTAAAGTAGAATTATTATTATTTTCATAACATAAAGAATTAATATAAATCATGAAAGAATAGGGCTTGCTCAAAATACTACATCAAATCACAGAGCTTGATTTAAAACCTGGATTTCTCACTTCAGAGTCCATATTCTTAACAAAATGTTATCTATTCCAATTTTAAAACTTTTCTACAATTTGCTCTCATTGCTAAGCAATACATTTTGCACCTCTTTGAATTTTGGAATATAGAGATTCACTTAGCACTTTTGAACAGTGGCATAAAACTCAGTTTATGGATATAGTGTGACTTATTAAACTATAATTTTACTGATACACATAAACGCTATAAATTTTTCAGTGAAAATCTTTGTAAGTGTATTCCTAACACTTTTTTTTTTTCTGAAATAAGTTCAGGATACATCGAGAGAATTAGAACTACCTAGTAAGTTTCAGCATTTATAAGATAATATCAATTTAGACACAGTGGTTCTGAGAGTGTGATGGGCTCTTTTCTAAACTGTTATCAACATAAGTAATTATCAAACGTGATTGTCGGCAATTGATAACTAAATAGTCCTGTTGTTATTTAATTATAAGTGGTTTTGATTGTACTTTCATTTAGTTATTAGTAATTCATATTCTTTGTCTATTAACTACTTCTTCATGCTCATTACCTTTTTTTCTAATTAGATCTCGATCTTTTTCTCACCATTGTTAGGAGGTTTTATTTTTCTTTTTTGGATATTAAAGGCATTAATATTTATCTGTCTGAAGTAACTTTATTGTTGCCAATTACATTTTGAATTTCTCATTGTGTGTTTACTTATTTCCATAGAGTTGTATTTTCTTATAATCAAATTTATCAAGCATTTTTGTATTTGTTTCTTTATTTTTTTATATCCTTATACCTTACCCAATGTATGAGCACAGGCAACATCCATAATTTTTATGTCATACTCATCCTGTTTGTTTTTT